>JAHCHA010012654.1:0-14765 GCA_027742795.1 Vigna hirtella
ATAATAGTTCCAAAATACTTGTCCAATTGCATTATTTAAATAAAACCAAAATAACGAAGGAAATAAAATAACTTCAATTACATTGCCTTAAAAAGTCAATTACAATAGTTGTAAATAAAACCCAAGTTTGTCTCTCATCATCTCATGGATCTATCGCATTCATCACACATTATACGATCATCGCATTCACATGCACAAACACAAACATGTATGGGGTAAGCTACTGATATAATAATCATTATAGTAAGATACATACATACTGATTATATCAACTATAATCAAACACCCATACATAGAAGTAATAACAATAAGATTCCTAAACCTCTAACCCAACAATCAATCACGATAAATTACTAAATCCTCGAAACCCGATCCTCGATCCTCGATCATCACATATCTAGACCGTAGTCTATCCGTTCACCAACACCTATGTTGTCTACACCACATAATTCCATTACTATCAATATAAGATTCCTTGGAGCATCATCATCATAGATACACCATACTCATGACTATCCCAGTCAAGAACAACACCATGATCGTCACCGTACCATAATATTATAGTGGAAAGAGTCTGTCTCACTCATGTACCCTACCACATAGAATGTAGTCACTCCTACAGTCCACCTGTAGCCTCCCCCACAAGACATCTATAGCCTCCCCTACAAATCATCTCCCTCCAATGCACACAAGGCAAAAGGAAGCACCTATCTGCAGATAGAACCAGTATTTACGAGGTACAACAAGTAGACTTATCCTTCACTCTCATTCTCATCAATCACATACTCAAGTACATCCAAACACTCACCCATGATTCCTAAAACTCTAACCCAACAATCAATCACAATAACCATTAACCTCAAGTCTATGATTATCATCATGTTCCACAACTCCTTAGGCTTGATTCATGTCCATTCTTCACCAAATTCGTCATTTTTCATCAAAATGCACTATGACGATCGATTATCACTTAAGATAATCGATTCATTACTTTGTTGTAGAAGGCATTACTAAACTGAAAGTAGTAATCTAAACCTACACATTCTATGATCTTATAAACATGGTAAGATGTCTCATGGCTAATTCTAACTGATTAGAACCAATGGAAGAGACCATTGTACATGCTTTATTTTTTCAAATTCATCATTCACAAATTAAAGTACCAAAACAAACCTCTTACATATTTGATAATCAATTTCAAACCATTCACAACAAAGTTTGACAAACCTCAATGTTTACAATATCATAAAACTCCATTCAACATAACTTAACACTCAAACTCAACATTCTCAACATTTTAGAACAAGATAAAATTCATGAAACAAGAATGAAAATAATAGGACATAACACATACAATCATGCAATTTCAGTTAAGGTCCCCATACCTTTGCCTTTGCTTTCCTTTCCTGCTCAAGTCTTCTTCGTAGACTTTCTTCCTCCCTTTCTGGCCACAATTCAAACTCCTTTAAAAGCTCACTCTAACACATCAAATGGAAGTGTATTTGGGTTTTAGTTGCATACTGACTACATACTGTTTTCAGATGGCCAACTTCTCCCAATTTGCAAGACCTCAAAATTTGGCACCAGCTTCGAATAATTGAACAATGGGTCTTCCTCCAAAAACCTACATTTGCCACATATAATAATCTTTAATATGGACCATAATCATTACTTAGACATACACTTATTATCGGCTAATTAATCTACATGAAAAAAAATGGTTCACAACATCAAATTTTATTGGCTTCCATGAAATTTACCAATTTTCTTTCATAGACTATTGAGTTAACACAAAAATTTAAAGACCAAGAAGGTATATATTTGAGGTCAAATATTACTCTTCAGTATTGTGGAAGTAACATAACTTTAAGAAGACAATATCTACTTGCATCATAATGAATCTAACCTATCACATTTACTTATGTTTTTTATCAATGCACCAGATTTAGAAGAACATAAAACCTTCAATAATAAAGCAATAAAGAAACCTCCTAAACTAGTAACACTTGTATCAAATCCTGTGACAAAGTCCATTATATAAACAAATCAATCCCGTGAATTCTTCCATCCACATCACAAAAACTAGCTAGTTCTCACACAACAACCCCATCATAGGTTCATTTCAATAGACGTGAAAATTATTGGGCATCTAACGAGTATTCAATAGAAACAAAAACAAGTATTCAAATGAAATAGAAACATACTTTCAACAGCTTACCACAACGACCTCCTCACGATATCCGCGACCCACGACCCTTAATGTTAGAGGCAAAATCCAATCACGAACCCTGGCCGCAGAAGCCCCAAAACGAAGTCAACTAACCCAGTTGCAGAACCCCCAAATCGGCACAAACGAACAACCAGCACAACCCACAAAGCAGCGTCACCGAACCTAGCACACAACCCCCAAACCGCCGTCAATGAACCAACCAAGCAATTGATTGTGGAGACGAGAGCACCAACGTTAATTTACGGCACGAACACAATGGGGGAAGGAAAGGGAAGGGGAGCTGGAGACGAGGGCAAATGGGAGGGAAATTGGGGAAATTCTGAGTAAATGGGAACGAATACCCAATTCGAGAACTTAACCCATCGCGGACATTACCGAAGGCCAGCGACTGTCGATATGTTATGTCACCAGCTCATGACCGTCGGTAAATAACTTAATGCAAGCCGTCAGAAAATCCTTCGATAAATGGCTTTTATCGAAGGACTGAAGGTCTTCGGTAATATGCCTTCGGTAATCAACACATTTCCTACAGTGTAAACTTAATAAATTTGTTACCAATCACGCTTATAGTTTAACTTCTACCGTAAGGATGATAGAGAAAATGTTGGAGTGAAAGAGAGATGAAAGAGAAAAGGTTGAGAGGAATGAGGCAGGTGAGTAAGGGTTTGGGGGTTTCTTGTTTTTTTTAGTTTTGAGAATGAAAATTATTAAAATACCCTTAACCTTAAAACTTAGAAATCCATGATATATAAAGATATTTTTGTCTACTAAAACCCAGTATACATTGCTAATATATATATATATATATATATATATAAACAAACTATATTTCCACTTAACACACTATCATCATCTATTAAAGATAATATAAATCATACAAACATAAGTTAATATTATTTAAAACTATCGCATTTTTATAAAATTAAAATTCATACAATCACTCATTTTCATATCTCATTCATCACCTAATTAATATAATTTAATAATAAAATCATTTAATTATTATAAATACTTAACTATACTTAAAAAAACTATTAAATTAAAAAGATTAAGAAATTTTACACTTACTAGATAACCTTCAATCACACAAAACTACATGCTAGAAATTAAGTTGCTCTCGTATAATAGAGTAACTTCCTAACAACTTAATAAATATATATATATATATATATATATATATATAAAGAAATATAAATTTTCACACAAAAAAATTATAATATATTTAAGAAAAATTTATAATCATAAATGATTATATTATTAGAGGGTTTTTATCTTAAAATTTGTCATGCAAGATGTAATTCGTTATCATAGTTATATTATATATTCAGTTAAAAATAAGAGAATTTCTGTCTTAATTCTGAATTCAAAGACTCGTTGTCAATTTTATTATTATAATCTGATTTCATTTGTTAATCATCAAATTATAAGGATGTCTGACAAATTCTTCCTTATACCCTCTTCCTAGTATCGATGGTCTAGTTGATGGAGAGTCTGGATACCAAGTTCTTAGCTTCCTTGATGCTTACTCAAGGTATAATCAAATTCCTATGTACCACCCGGACTATGATAAAATGACCTTCATTACTGAGCGGTCAAATTACTGTTATGAAGTTAAGTCGTTCAGTCTGAAGAATGTCGAAGCCACATACCAACTCTTAATGGATAAGGTATTTCTTCAGCAAATAGGAAGCTATATGGAGGTTTATGTGGATGATATGGTGGTAAGAAGTCGTTCGGTGGAGGAGCACGTTAAAGACTTAGCTGAGGTGTTCGGCCAGGTGTGCAAGTATGTAATGCGCCTAAATCCAGCCAAGTGGACCTTCAGAGTGCTTCTTTAGCTTTATGTTAACAGCCCGAGGAATTGAGGCTAATCCTGATAAATGTCGAGTAGTGTTAGAAATGAGGAGTCAACAGAACCTTAAGGAGGTGCAACGCTTGTTGGGGCGGTTTACATCTTTGTCTCGGTTTATTCATAGGTTGGCCAAGCGCATTAAGTCGATATCCAAGATCATGAAGAAAAATGCCCAATGGGGTGGGATGACCAATGTGAGGCGACTTTCGGTGAAGTAAAGGGAATACTGGCTAGTCCCCTAGTCATGGGACGACCTGCCTCAGGGCACAATTTGCAACATTTCCTAGTTGTTACAGAATCAACGACTAGTGCGGCATTGGTACAGGAGACAGGAGACTCTAGAGTTTAAGCTGATTTATTTCATCAGCAGAGTTCTTAAGGACACATAAACCTAGTATCAACAAGTTGAAAAGGTTGCTCTGCATTACTCACGCCTGCTCGTCGTTTGAGGCCGTACTTTCAGGGGTACCAAGTGGTGGTGTGAACTGATCATCCTATAGTAAAAATATTGAGAAAACCAGACTTGGCCGAAAGGATTGTGGATGGTCAGTGTAGTTGTCAGAGTTTAGATTGTGATTTAAGCCGCACGAGTTTGTATACGGGCAATACTTGGTATGTTTGTGGTGGAGCTGCCTACCGAGGGTTGAAGTTCGTTGCAACCCTTGAAGCTTTTTGTTGACGGATCGACCGACTGGTGAGGAGGTAGAGCTGGAGTAGTTTTGGAGGGACCAAACGGGCTGGTGGTAGATCAATCACTTGTCTTTCAATTTAAGGTAAGTAAAAATTAGGCGGAGTACGAGGCCTTAATAGCAGGTTTCGAGCTCGTCAAAGACTTGGGGGCCACATATTTGGACTATCGGACTGATTCCCAGTTGGTCGTGGGACAAATGAATGGAAGCTTCCAGATCAAGGATGATGAGTTGCTACAATATTATGACATGGCCAAGGGGTTAGCTGAACAGTTCAAAGTGGTTGAGGTAAAGCACATATCTCGGGAGGAGAACGCTCAAGCGAACATATTGTCTAAACTGGCCTGCGAAAAAGAAAAGGGTCAGCTATCTTCAGTAGTGAGACAAGTCTTGATGAGATCCACCATCAAAAGCTTGGCCGTATCGGAGGCACTTGGTCGTACGGATTGGAGAAAGGAGGTCATCCAGTTGATAAAGGAGGAGGAGGAAGGGAAGTTCATCTGAGTAAAAGATGTGAAGAGGATCGCATGATATCTTCTCATCGGGGGAGAGCTTTACAGGAGGGGATTTGTTACACCTCTACTGAAGTGTATTTCTCGAGAGAAGGTAGATTATGTTATGAGGGAGTTGCATGAAGGAGTATGCGGTATGCATACCTGTAGAAATAGATTGGCCTAGTTTCACAACCAAGAAGGGGGGGGGGGTGAATTGCTTTTGTATTATAAAAATTGTTCTTTTAAAAACATTTTTAAAATCTTTGAGCCTTTCTTGAAATCCAAGCGAATAAAGAATGTAATGAAATGAAAGAGATAAAGGATAGAAAGAATAACACCAAGGTTTGTACTAGTTCGGCCTCAATGCCTACATCCAGTCCTTTTCAATCAACTTGATATCGAAAGCAAATGTTGTACATAGATTGAGTTTTATAACAAGCAATACAGAGACACTGTCTCAATGTATCCTCCTCTCTAACTTCAAATCTACTATAGTAAAAAAGAAAAAGAACAATCCTCCTTTTGCAACCCCTTTGAGATACCCCTATCAAAGTAACAAAAACTTCATCATTCTCTTCCTGGCCAGCGGAAACAGGGAAACCACAATCACACAAGATTGCAAATATCCTGATCTTCCAACAGAACACCTAGCAGTGCAAATATGATCACACTTCTTAGTTTGATTTCTTCCGAATGAAATGCTTCTTGATTTTTGGAGAAAGAACGCTCCTACAATTTAAGACTCAACAAACTTTGTCAGATTTGAAAGATAATATTCAAAAGTTGTTGAATGCAGAGAATTGTGCATGAATTTATAGAAATAACAATTCTGACGCAAATTAATTGATTACGTTATTAATGTAATCGGTTAAGCAATTAACAATGTTGTAACAGAATTAGATCCAACACATTTAACAGATTAAGTATAGCATGTGATCGATTAAGTAAATAATGTAAGTTAAAGCAATTAAAAATATGACCGTTAAGGTAGTTATGACTTATCGAAAACAAGTTTTCAAAGTACACGAGCTTTAACCGATTAAGAAAGCAGTGTAATCGATTAAGTACAACACTTAAGCAAATTGGAAAACTTTTTCACATCAAAACTCATCAATGCACTCAACAAACAAGTATAGGCAAATGCATGAGTTTTAATCGATTATCCACATAATGTAATCAAATAAAACTTGCAATTTGCCATAGTTAAGCATATGCAGATATCTGATGAATCTAACTGATTATATAAACACTATAATCGATTAATTCATCCAGATATGCAATGTGCATAGAGTTTTATCAATCTCAACCAATGAATATGCATATCACAAATATCATCACAATGAATATGCATAACATATAGTTCAAGCACAAACAACCATATAAACATCAGCTTTACTTATTGTGTGCAAGAAACTATTAAAACATTTATGTTGTTGTCTGTTAAGACCTCGGAAAGTATACCGAATCGTATCAAGTAATAATAATTGGTAAGACCAAGTATCGTTTCCCAAGAGACTCACAGCACTAAAAATTCATGTATGTACTTAACTAATTAAATCATGGGCCAACGTTGACACCGCTCAGCGCCCCTACTTAGGGTGCCCAGGCGAGCTTGTGAGAGGAGTGGCGCTCAGCGCCCTAGGAAGGGTGCCCAGGCATGAAACGTTACATGAAGATTAGCGCTCAGTGCCCCAGGAAGGGCGCCCAAGCGTGAAACAGTGAAGTCCAGCCTTGAGGGTCCAGAAAAGGGCGCCCAAGCGTCTTGCGACCTTCTGCAGCCTTCTCTTCTAGTGCTCTTTCTGTCCTTTCTAAGTTCCAACTTCTTAACAATTTAACTCCTCTTCCAATTCATCCCAATTTCCTACAAAATCAGGGGAATTTAGTGATAAAATCTTCAAGTATAACCTCAACTCTCTTATACACCAAAATAAGCTAAAAACAAGAGAACAAGAAAGTTTCTAAGTCAAAAAGGGTTCATTTATTATCAAAATTTAATCCCAAATAACGGTGAAATCAACCGTTATCATTGTCATCATCAAAAACACATATGAGATATGTGGGTTTAGCTTTAACATAGATCTCTTATCAACAATCTCCCCTTTTTTTATGATGCACAACCAAAAACTATTTTTCTAGTTACTTCTTCCCCTTTAGGCATTAGCAAAAAAAGACAATCAAGTAACAGGAAATGAAGTGCTTAAAGAGATACATCATAATAAATTCTTACAGACCATTTGTAAATGTGATGTTCCCCTATCATAATGCAATAACACTTTTAAACAGTTTGAACAATAAATTGATACCATAATCAAAGCTCAAAATAAATCAGATGAACACAATATAATTGGATAACCAATGTATCAGAGCAAAAGTATCATATTTGTATACTGAGTTCAACAAACTATGCCAAGCAATGATAGATTATAACCATGTATCATAGTAAAAATAATGCTTGATGCAATTATGCTATCATGTGCAATTTTCAAAACACTCCATTTTGATATGCAGCAGATATGAAGCAAAGAGTATGATGAATGCATGATATCACTTTAAACAGTATGTATGATACCAGTAGCAGAATGAATATATCAGAGTAAATGATTCTGCAACATAAGGTACAATGTTCAAAATAATGCATATGTAATGATTTTCAAATCAGTTTTGAACAGTATGCAACAATTTGAATCTTCTAAAAGAATGAAGAACAAATATAGCATGTTAGTAGACATGAATCAGTAGAGATGAGTATAAAACCAAGTTCTCAACTTTTAATCGATTCCATTGAGAGTATAACCGGTTAACTCTGCTGAACAACAAACAAATTGTGGATAGAAAGTTGACTGCTTTCTATGAAAATATGGGGATAAAGCATGTTACTAGTTCAGTTGAGCTTCCTCAAACGAACGGGCAGACAAAGATAGTCAACAAGGGCATAGTTAAGGAGTTAAAGAGGCGACTGGGAGAAGCTAAGGGTGCATGGGTAGATAACCTTCTAGAAGTGCTATGGGACTATCGTTGTACCTCGCACGGTACCACAGGGGAGACACCTTTCAACCTGACTTATGGCACAGATGTAATGTTGCCAGTTGAAGTAGGTGAGCGGACGGTACAGAGAGAGCTTGAAGACATGGGAAGAAATGAAGAACAATTACGGGTGGAGATTACGGGAGGTAGCAGTTGTTCATGCAGAGGTCCAAAGGAGATTAATAGTGCGCCAGTATAATACTAAGGAACGACCGCGACAATTCGTTGAAGGTGATCTGATGTGACGTAAAACTGCGAAAGCTCATAGAAACCGCGTCCACAGGAAGTTTGCAACTAATTGGGAGGGCCCATCTGAGTCGTGAAAAATCTTGACAATGGAGTTACCACTTGGTATGCTTCTCATCTTAAATTTTATTTCAGTTAAGTACCTTATGTAATTTGACATTTAAGTAATAATACCGGATGATTTCAGTGATTATCTATTTGTGCATTGGCCCAGTAATCTTCAACCTAGGGAATGTTTTTGTAACTCCTAGCTTCCGCTGCTTGGTGAGGAACAATTTTGTAATTCTCACCTGAGCCTCTTTGACCTAGGGAACATTTTCGTAACTCCTAGCGTCTGCCACTCGGTGACGAACATTTTTTGTAACTCTCACTTGAGCCTCTTCAACCTAGGCAACATTTTCGTAACTCCTAGCGTCCACCGTTCGGTGAAGAACGTGTTCGGAACTCTCACCTGAGCCTCTTCGACCTAGGGAACATTTTCGTAACTCCTAGCATCCGCTGCTCGGTGAGGAACATTTTCATAACTCTCACCTAAGCCTCTTCGACCTAGGGAATGTTCCAAGTGAACTCCTAGAGTCTATCGTTCGGTGAGGAATGTTTTCGTAACTCTCACCTGAGTCGTCAACCTAAGTAAACCCCTAACTTCCACTGTTGTTCTAAGTAAAATCTCATGAGTACTTAACCTAAGGAGCTTGTTAAGACCTTCTAATATCTATTGATCGTCAAGGATTAACCCACAGGTGCTCGCAAAGAATACCTAAATAATACTATTAAAAGTGTAACAAAAAGATGACAAATTAAGAAGGAGTAGTAGTAACTTGATCATTAATTAACGATGAGATTCATACAAAAAATGGCTCCAACAGCCAAAACAAAATGTTTTGTCAAAATAACCTATTACAAAATTTTTTGTTAACAAAATTTCTTGTTCCTCTTGTGTGAAGAGACAAATCTCGCTCCGAAAGACTTCCTTTTTCCGCCACCTTTGCGAGGAGCATCCTTGGGTGTGGGTGTTGCAATGGGAGGGGTGACGGAGGGCTCCCGAGTTATTCTCAAGGTAGGATTCATGGCTCGGGAAGGAAGGGATTTGGACACAGGAGGCCGAGCGAGAGCGGAAGAAGTTCCCTCCCCAATCTTCTGACGCTCTTCTTTTCATCGAGCCATCATCATCAAGAAAGCTTTGCCTTTTTCCATTTCGCCAAAAAGATTTTCGACGAGAAAGAAAATTTAGATAAGTTACAAATGGCATCCTGTTAATAGTTCGGCAAGTGTACCGAATCATATCAAGTAATAATAAATGGTAAGACCAAGTATCGTTTCCCTAGAGACTCACGGCCTAAACAGTTATGTGATTTCTTGATTAAATAAGACTTGTAAACGAAATCATTGTGTTTATATTGCGGAAAATAAACATGAATGCAAGTGTTGATCAATTGGATTGAAAGAAGAAAAAGTGATTGGTGTAAAATATGGAAGGATTATGTTGTTGGGGTTTCCGACTTATCCTATCCAGACTCATGTATTTATGAATTCATCTTTCTTCATTAATGTTATTGCCACTTTCTAATTTACCTTAAACCCGATGTCTCAGTGAAGAAATCCTAATCCTAATTACTATTTCACAATGTCTTGTCTCCCTAGCAATTAATCATGCATTACATTCGCACAGAAGCTTAAAGGCAATCGATCCTCCTATTCCTATGTCTAGGTAATATTGCTTCCGGGAGAATTTCCCCAGTTCTAGATTTTCTCATATGTCTCCATAGTGACAAAATCAATAATCATGCAATTGAATGAGTTAAACAATGCATGCATAGAGTATAGAGAAAAAAACCCTAACAATTAATGAAGTAAAGCATATATAATCAAGAATCAATTCAATACATGAGAGTTTCAAAGGATTACATCGTTTCCCCAAAAACAATGGAGGTTTAGTTCACCATAGAGATGGTGAAACTAGATGAAAATAATGAAAAGAATGAAAGATAGAACCCTAAAAGTTGAAGATCGGAGGTTCCGCATCCAAAATCCGCCTCCGAGGGGTGAAAGGAGTGTAATTTCGCCTCTTTCTGTCCAAAGATATCAACCCTAGGTCGACTAAACCTTTATATAGTTTATTAAAAATACAGAAAATTGGCCCAAGCTCAAGTAGACAACGCTCAGCGGTAGAATTGCGCTCAGCGGTAGGTGCGACACTCAGAGTGACGCTCAGCGGTGGCGCCCAGGCGTGAAACAGTGCACTTAACAGCAGACTCTGGCGCTCAGCGATAGGAATGTCGCTCAGCGGTGACTGCAATACTTGGATTAGCCCTCAGCGATGGCGCTTAAGCGTCAAACAGAGAACTAAATCAGCAAGCTTAGCGCTCAGCGGTGAAATGGCGCTGAGCGGTGGCAGCGATTCTTCTTTTGTGCAATTTTCCTTCCTTTCCTGAGTCCAACTCCTTACTACTTCAACTTCTTCATCCAATTCATCTTAATTCCTGTCAAAACAAGGAAAAACAAGCATAAACCCATCCAACTCTCTTATTTTCACAACTTAAGCAAAAGCATGATTTCAAGCTAGTTTCTAAGTCATAAAGGGTGTTTTTTATGTCAAAATTAAGTATAAAAATAACAATTGTTCAACCGTTATCACATCCCAACAAAAACAAGCTCAAAAATCTTACCAAACACTCTAGTACATAAAGCGTTGGAACCAAGGAAGCCTATGAACGCCCGAGAAGAGGTCTTTCAGGATAGCTGATTGAGCTGACGGAGAACGTCTAGCTCGTCTAGAGTCATAGCAAACACTGCCCACGAGATCACTCTCCTAGGGTGCTCGGTCCTGTAGAACGAAAATTTGGGTCGGTCATCGTCCGAATAAAAGCTAGACCGATTGACCTCCTTTATCGAGACCTTAAAGAAAATTCTTCTTGAATTCTTTGTATGAAGGGTTGGATAAAGTGAAAAGTTGAATATCCTTTACGGGTGAGAGGGATACCCATGATTTATTGGAGTGTGGCACGAAAAAAATAGAGAAATGAAGCAGGTGTGGGCGTAAGGGCAAGCGTAGTGCAAACAACGGTAAACGTCTGCATATACGCCCACCCGTTCGGGTGAAGTTGAGTTGGAACCACATTTAATGCACGAAGAACATCCATCTAGAATTCTGTAAAACGGAGACGAATGCCCAGGTCACGGAACAAGGTGGTATACACATAGAAAAAATCGGTGTCATAACCTACCTACCTGTGACAGGCGCGCTCGTTCATTTTGCAGACAACCAACTTGATACTCTCGACATCTTGCATACTAGCTAGTGTAGTCACTCGGATGATAAGGTACTCCAACAATGCACTGGTAACAAAGAAGGCTGTATACAGTCCTACCTCGTGGAGGGCCTAGTCACACCCAGCAACCGCTAGAAGAGGAGCAATGCTAATCCCATCCCATTCTCCAGCCATGTCAATCTTTATTTCTACTTTTCTCTCCTCTACAGCTTCCTCACCTGCCACTGGTTGATCCCCTCCACCGGTGGAACCCAAGATGGAAGACCCTACTGACGAAGATGACTCCGCCGCAACGTTAGCATACCCCTTGATAACGGTTGAAAAACCGTTATTTTTATACTTAATTTTGATATTAAAAACAACCTTTATGACTTAGAATCTAGCTTGAAATCATGTTTTTGCTTAAGTTTTGGAAATAAGAGAGTTGGATAGGTTTTATGCTTGGTTTTCCTTGTTTTGGCAGGAATTAAGATGAATTAGATGAAAGAATTTGAAGTAGTAAGGAGCTAGACTCAGGAAACGAAGTAAAAGTGCACAAAAGAAGAGACGCATTCGCCGCTCAACGCAACTTTTACCGCTGAGCGGCGTTCTGAAGCACCGTAGTCACCGCTGAGGGCTAAAATTGTAGCGGAGCATCATCTTGAAGAGCCGCACTTACCGCTGAGCGGAAAAAGTGTCGTTGAGCGCCATTTAGTTGGGCTTGAGCCTATTTTCTGTAATTCTTAATAAACTATATAAGGTTTTAGTCGACCTAGGGTTAGTATCTTTGGACAAAAAGAGGCGAAATCACACTTTCTTCACCCCTTGGAGGAGGATTTTGGATGCGAAAGCTCCTTTCTTCAAATTCTAGGGTTCTATCTTTCATTCTTTCATTGTTTTTCATCTAGTTTCACCATGTCTATGGTGAACAAAACCTCCATTGTTGTTGGGGAACCGATGTAATCCTTTGAAACTCTCATGTATTGAATTGGTTATATATCTCATATGCTTTGCTTCATTATTAATTGTTAGGGTTTTTCTTCTTTACTCTATGCATGCTTTGTTTAACTCATTCAATGGCATGATCATTGATGTTATTTATATGGACACATATAGATACATCTAGAACTGAGGAAATTCTCCTAAGAGCAATATTACTTAGACATAGGGATAGGATGATTGGTTGCCTTTAAGCTTCTGTGCGAATGTAATGCATGAATAATTGCTAGGGAGACAAGACATTGTAAACTAGTGATTAGGAGTAGGCTTTCTTCACCGAGACATCGGGTTTAAGGTAAATTAGAAAGTGGCATTAACATTAATGAAGAAAGATGAATTCTTGAATACATGAGAATGGATAGGATAAATCGGAAACCCCAACAACAACATCATTCCATATTTTGCATCAATCTCTTTTGCTTCTTTCAATCCAATGGATCAACACATGCATTCATATTTACTTTTCAGTATTTGCATCTAAATCTAAAAGATTTCGTTTACAAGTCTAATTTAATCAACAAATCACATAACTGTTTAGGTCGTGAGTCCTTTGGGAAACGATAATTGGTCTTACCATTTTATTATTACTTGATACGATTCGGTACACTTGTCGAGTGTTAACACCCCTGACTTTTACCAGCAGGCTCATCGAACGACCGCGTGGTAGAAGACATAGTTACCTAAAAAGAGAAGGATGCATGGATCAGTTGACGAAGAGGGGTGAGAAGAAAGCGTGATAGTGACAGCGACCCCACCTCCTATTTATAGCCAAAAAAGTGGTTTCCAGATGATGGACAAATTTATGAACACCAAAATATGATGTCACAAACTTGTTTTTCAATCGGCAAGTATGACCGAATCGTTCAAGTAATAAACTTGGTAAGACCAAGTATCGTTCTTCCCAAAGGACTCACGGCCTAGTTTAGTTGTGTGGTTTCTTGATTAACTAAGACTTAAAGACGAAATATTTGGATTTTATATGCAAAAGATGAAATTTAAATATGTATGCATGAAGTTTTGATCAATGGCAAAAAGCAAAAGATAAACACTTTCAATGAAATCTATGTATGAATATGTTGTTGGGGGTCAATTTCATCTTATCCACTCTCATATATTTTAGGAATTCAACATTCAAATCATCATTGTTAATGCCACTCTCTAAAGTACCTTTCAAGAAGGCTTCTCCCCAATCACGAGTTCATACAATTCCTAGCATTCCTAATGATCAGTTCATAAGTGCAGGAGCTTAACGACAACCAATATAATATTGGGAGAAATTCCCCGGATCTAGACTTCCCCGTACGCGCCCGTATCGACAAAACCAATAATCATGCATCGAATGAGTTAAACAATGCAAGCATTAAGCAAAGAGGAAAAACCCTAACTAATGATAAAAGAAAGCATAGGTCTTAATTAAAAGAAGTAAAAACAAATTCCATATATGAGAGCTTCAAAAGATTACATTGATTCCCCCAACAAACATACAGAGTTTAGTTCACCATATTCATGGTGAACCTAGATGAATAACAATGAAAGAATGGAAGATAAAACCCTAGAAAGGTGAAGAGGTAGCCTGAGCATCCAAGATCCTCCTTCAAAGGGGTGGAAGAGAGAGTGTTTGCTTCGTTTCTGCCAAAGATACTAACCCTAGGAAACCCTAAAGCTTATATACTATTCGTAAATTACAGAAAATTAGGCCCAAGCCCAAAAATAGTGCCGCTCAGCGGTAAGTGCGTGAGACGTTTCTTCCCCTTAGCGGCCATTTTGCCCCTCAGCGGTCCTCCCGTAAGCTCCTGAGTGCCGCTCAGCGGTAAACTGCCGCTGAGCGGTAACTTCGGCTTCTCCTTTTGCACTTTTTGATGTCTTTTCTGATTCCATCTCTCTCCTTCTTCACTTCTTTCACCAAATTCACCTTAAAACCTGCACAAAAACACTGAAATCAAGCATAAACCTGTCCAGCTCTCTTATTTCTGAAAATATGAA
>JAHCHA010012655.1:33112-74103 GCA_027742795.1 Vigna hirtella
GGTGAACCTAGATGAACAATAATGAAAGAATGAAGGATAAAACCCTAGAAAGGTGAAGAGGTAGCCTGAGCATCCAAGATCCTCCTTCAAAGGGGTGGAAGAGAGAGTGTGTGCTTCAAGTAATAATAATTGGTAAGACCAAGTATCGTTTCCCAAGAGACTCACGACACTAAATAGTCATGTAATTACTTAACTAATTAAGACTTTTAAGAACAATTTAGGGGTTTAAAGGCAAAGACAAGAAAGTAAATATGAATGCACTTTTGACCAATTGAAGAAAAACACAAAGATGAACGAATGATATTGTAATTATGAGATGAGTATGTTGTTCGGGTTTAGATTTCACCTAGTTTACTCTCATGCATATAAGAATTCATCTTCTTCATTCAATTGTTAACATCACTTTCTAAAGTACTTAAAATCCGATCCCTCGGCGAAAAAAGCCTATCCTTAATTACTAGACCACAATTCCTTGCATCTCTAATAATTAATTCTGCATTACAATTAGAAGCTTAAGATGATGATAACGATTGAAAATACCGTTATCTGTGATTTAAATTTCGCACTAAATGCATCCTTTTCTGCTTAGAAACTTGCTTGGAATCATCTTTTTCTGTTAAGTTGTGTGAATAAGAGAGTTGAGGTTGATTTTGATGGTTTTATGACTAAATTCCCTTGTTTTGCAGAAAATGAGATAATATGGAAAGCAGAGATGAAGTACCAAGGAGATGGAGCTCAGAAAGGCCTGGGAAAGCACTAGAAGGGAGGAGTGCTCGAAGCTTGGGCACTATTTTTGGAGGCTTAAGCGCAGAAGAGTGCAACTTACCGCCTAGGCGCCCCTTTTGGGGCGCTTAAGTGCCAGAAGCACGAAGCTTGGGCGCTCTTTTAGAGGCTTAAGCATAGAAGAGTGTCGCTCACCGCCCGGGTGCACCTTTTGGGGCGCTTGAGCGCTAGAAGCACGAAACTTTGGCGCCCTTTTGGAGGATTAAGCGTAGGGAACCATCGCTCACCGCCCGGGCACCCTAAGTGGGGCGCTTGAGTGCTAGTGACACGGGCCTGGGCCTTCTTTCTGTGCTGTCTTCGCTCTATTTAAAGGACCTAGACGTCCTAGGTTTTCTATCTTTGGCTTGAGGAGCACAACACCACACTCTTTCACCCTCTAGAGGCGGATTTGGATGCGGTAGCTTCCATCTTCTACTTTTAGGGTTTTTCTATCTCATTCTTCTCCATTGTTCATCTAGTTTAACCATGTCTATGGTGAACTAAACTCTATTTGTTGTTGAGGGGTGATGTAACCTTGTGAACTCTCACATATTTGAATTGATTCTTAATAATATATGCTTTTTCATTAATTGTTAGAGTAATTCATCTGTGCTTATTTTAATAATATATGCTTTTTCATTAATTGTTAGAGTAATTCATCTGTGCTTATTACATGCTTTGTTTAACTCATTCATAGCGTGATGTATGAATTGCATGAGTGCCGGGAGGTTCCTTACAATTTAGGTTCTTGTTGAATTACTCCCACGAGTAATATTTCTCAGGGATGAGAGTATGAAACTTGGTCGTCTTAAAGCTCTTGATCTTCACATTTAATTATTAGGAATGTTAGGAATTGCATGAACTAGTGATTAAGGACAGGCTTATTTTGTCGAGGGATCGGGTTTAAGTGATTTAGTGAGTGACGTTAACATTAATGCATAAGGAAGAATTCTTACATACATGAGAGGGAACTTGGTGAAATCTAACCCCAACAACATACTCATCTCATATTAAAACAACATTCGTTCATCACTGTGCTATTCTGCTATTGATCAAACTGCATTCATATTTAATTTTCTAACTTTGCATCTGAAACCAATGATCTCATTTTCTTTAAGTCTTAATTAATCAAGTTATCACACGACTTTCTAGTGCCGAGAGTCCATTGGGACACGATACTTGGTCTTACCATTTTATATTACTTGTGCAATTCGATACACTTGTCGATTCATCAACAGATGACCAAACCTCTTATCCCCATCCCTGGGCAATATTGCTTTTGGGAGCAATTCTCCAGATCTAGGTTTCCCCGTATGTGTCCATATAACGAAAACCAATAATCATGTGACCCTTCAAGCATAGTTCATTAGGCCAAGTACAATACACATTAAACAGAATTAAACATATCATAAAATAAAGAGATAAGTTCAGAAAGTTGGGTTTCCTCCTAGTAAGCGCTTCTTTAACGTCACTAGCTTGACACCATTATGCTCAAGGGTCAACCAACTCCAAAATTGCAGAAAGGCGCTCAACCTCATTACCTAAATAGTGTTTGAGACGTTTCCCATTAACCACCCAACTTCTTTGTGAATCATCAGAAGTATGATCTAACAACTCAATCGCCCCATGTGGTTTGACATCCTTAATTGTGAACGGCCGAGACCACTTAGACTTCAATTTTCTAGGGAAAAGCTTTAGACGTGAATTGAACAATAACACCCGCTGCCCTGGATGAAAAACCTTCTTTACAAGTTTCCTGTCATGGTAAAATTTTACCTTTTCTTTGTAATTCTTGGAAGAATCATAAGCATGCAAACGCATCTCTTCAAGCTCAAGAATTTGCCTTCTTCTTCTATCAGCAGTGTCAAAAGGATCAAAGTTCAAGAATTTTAATGCCCATAAAGCTCTATGCCCCATCTCCACTGGCAAATGACATGTTTTTTCCATAGACTAACTAAAAAGGAGATAACCCTATAGCAGTCTTCATTGCAGTCGTGTATGCCCAAAGTGCATCATCTAGCTTTTGAGACCAATCCTTCCTTGATGAAGCAACTGTCTTCTCCAAAATCTTCTTTATCTCCCTATTAGACACCTCAGCTGGCCTATTTGTCTGTGGATGATAAGGTGCAACCACTTTATGTCTCACACCATAATGCTTGAGTACTTTTGCTAGCTGAGCATTGCAAAAATGAGACCCCCATCACTGATAAGAACTCTAGGAACTCCAAACCGAGCAAAAATCTGCCTTTTGAAAAATTTAATGACAATGCTGGCATCATTCCTAGGACAAGCCATTGCTTCCACCCACTTACTCACATAATCAACTGCCACCAAAATATATTCATGATTAAAAGACAGTGGAAAAGGTTCAAAAAAATCTATCCCCCAGCAATCAAAGACTTCAACCTCTAGAATGCCATGTAATGACATTTCATGTCTTCAAATACGATTCGGTACGCTTGTCGAGGTCTTAACAATAATCAATGTTATATATGTTTGTATGCAATGTAAAAGTGAAAGGTTATATGTATATGGTTTCAAATGGATTCTTATACTGCATGCAATGTGTGTGTATATATATATATATATATATATATATATATATGGTTTATATGAGAATGAAAGTGGTGTGTAATGTAATATGAGAAAAGTGTGTTATGAGAAGAATGTCAAGGAGAGATTCTATATTATAGAAAGTTGTAAGAGAATTCTTGATAAAGAGACTACGGTACCGAAGTATGCTGATATTCTACCGACCATTTAACTCATGTAGAGTTGAATGGGGTGGCGGAGAGAATTGCAGGAGGTCTTCACCGAAGCCCTCTGGGTTTAGGAGTAGAAGAGTTACCTCATGGTGAGTGGGTCGAGTTACCCTTGTTTATAACTCTACAGAGTATAAATACTACCATGAGTGCATGCCTGCAGTAGTCTATATCAGCATTATATCTGGATAAGTGAGTATAGTGCACTAGTACAAAAACACCGTATAACGTCGGTGTTTTTCAGCCTTTCACGTCGAATTTGAGGCCGACGTCATATCGGGAGACGTTAAATTAACGTTGAATTTAAAAAATTCGACATTAATCTACATTAATTGACTTCGAATATTGCTTTATGTTTGACGTCAATTAACGTTAATTAATGTCAAATTTTGTCAATATACGACGTTAATCAATTTTTTTGTTTTTTTTCAATTAATTGTGGTCCTTTGTGATCATTTTTTACAACTCTATGAAGACTTAAAAAGGCAGAAAAATAACAAATTCTAGTTTTTGGTATTTTATACAGCATGAACTATGAACATGCAGTGTAATATCAACAACAACAAACAACAAAC
This sequence comes from Vigna hirtella, assembly GCA_027742795.1. Lineage (NCBI taxonomy): Eukaryota > Viridiplantae > Streptophyta > Magnoliopsida > Fabales > Fabaceae > Vigna > Vigna hirtella. Next base: position 37,212 of record JAHCHA010012655.1, read on the forward strand.
CACAAACAAGTTCAACCAAACAACAACAACAAATAAGTTGAGCCAAACAACAATAATAAACAAGTTCAATCAAACAATAACAACAAACAGGTTCAACAAATAAGTTCTTCAAAACGAAAACGAGGACTAACCTTCAAAAAGGTGGGTTCGTTGGAATAAAGTGTTCCCACCACTGAGAGAGAAAGTAGAATGCGCCTATGAAGGACAAGAACACGAAAATAATCGGTCAAAACAAATTAAAATCATACCTAAAGTAGTTAATTAACATGCATCCAAATCCGCCTTCAATGAGTGGAAAAGTGTGTTGTTGTGCTGCTCCAGCCAGAGATACCAAACATAGGACGTCTGGGTCCTTTAAATAGAGCGACGCGGAACAGAAATAAAGCCCAGGCCCGTGTTGCTGACGCTCAAGCACCCCAAAAGGGGCACCCGGGCGGTGAGCGGTGGTTTCCTACGCTCAAGCCTCAGGGAGGACACCCAAGCTTCGTGCTTCTGGCGCTCAAGCGCCCTAAAAGGGGCGCTCGGGCGGTGAGCGGTGGTTTCCTGCGCTCAAGCCTCCACAAAAGGCGCCCAAGCTTCGAGCAGTCCTCCCTTCTTGTACTTTTCCAAGCCTTTCTGAGCTCCATCTCCATGGCACTTCATCCCTGCTTTCCATATTATCTCATTATCTACCAAAACAAGGAGAATTAGTCATAAAATCATGAAATTCAACCTCAATCTCTTATTCACACAACTTAACAGAAAAACATGATTCGAAACAAGTTTCTAAGCAGAAAAGGATGCATTTAGTATCAAAATTACATCAAAAATAACGGTATTTTCAATTGTTATCAAAGGCCACCAAGAGATTTCACAGGATAGTAAATATTTATGTAATACACACACACACAAAGATATATATATATATATATATATAAATGAATCTGGTTTCTAGTTTGCAGTTTCTAAGATCCTGCCAACTCCAATGGAATACATTTGCAGTTTCTAAGTTGTTGTAATTCACAACAACACATTCATTCCTAGGACAAGCCATTGCTTCCACCCACTTACTCACATAATCAACTGCCACCAAAATATATTCATGATTAAAAGACAGTGGAAAAGGTTCAACAAAATCTATCCCCCAGCAATCAAAGACTTCAACCTCTAGAATGCCATGTAATGACATTTCATGTCTTCTTGAGATGCTTCCAGTTCTCTGACATTTATAACAATTTCTAGCATGATTATGAGCATCTTTAAACAAAGTAGGCCAGTAAAATCTTGACTGGAGAATCTTTGCAGCTGTTCTCTGTCCATTAAAATGCCCTACATAAGGTGAATCATGACAATGCCAAAGAATTCCTTCTACTTCTTCATTAGTAACACAATGCCTCAAAATATTTTTTGCTCCAATCTTAAATAAAAACGAATCATCCCAGATAAACTGTTTTGCATCATGCAAAAACTTTTTCTTCTGTTGCTAGTTAAAATCTTCTGGGGTTACTCCTGCAGCTTTAAAATTAGCCATATTAGCAAACCATGGTCTCTGTTGAATATACAGGAGTGTTTCATCTGAGAAGGACTCCCAAATTTCTTTCTCCTTGCTTGTGACTTCACCGTTTACTAACCTGGATAGATGAACAACAATCACATTCTCACTGCCCTTCTCATCACGGATTTCCACATCAAACTCTTGCAATAAAAGAACCCATCTAATCAAGCATGGTTTAGAATCTAGCTTGGTTAGTAAAAACTTTATAGCTGCATGATCCGTGTATATGATCACCTTAGACACAATGAGATATGGTCTAAATTTCTCCAAGGCATATACTATAGCAAGAAATTCTTTTTCTGTAGTGGAATAATTCAACTGGGCTTGATTCAAGACTTTGCTAGCATAATAGATAGTATGAAAAACCTTCTCTCTCCGCTGGCCAAGCACATCACCTATAGAATAATCACTAGCATCACACATTAACTCAAAGTCTTGATTCCAATATGGCACTACAATCACTGGCGTAGAAACCAACTTCTTCTTCAAAATTTCAAAAGCCTTCATGGAGTCATCATTCATCACAAAAGGCACATCTTTGACAAAGAGATTGCTTAAAGGTTTGGCAATCTTGGAAAAATCTTTAATGAATCTTCTATAAAACCAGACATGTCCCAGAAAACTCCTGATTCCTTTCACATTGGTAGGTGGTGGAAGTTTCTCAATGACTTCCACTTTTTCTCTGTCAACTTTAATTCCCCTGGAAGAAACTTTGTGACCCAAGACAATACCTTTAGTCACCATAAATTGACACTTTTTTCCAGTTAAGAACAAGATTTGTCTGTATGCATCTTTTAAGTGCAATATCTAGATTAGATAACACTTGAAAGGAGTCACCAAATACCGAGAAATCATCAATGAAGACTTCTATGCATTTTTCTATCATATCTGCAAAGATTGCCTGCATAAATCTTTGAAATGTGACTGGAGCATTTTTCATCAATGTGGAGGTAACATCTTCAATTTCATTTTATTTTCCTTGACTTTTTCCTTGGTATCAATCTCTTCAATTTTCGCCTCATTAAAAGGGATTTCTTTTAATGCATCCAAGTCAGTCAAGCACTCATCAATCCATTCCTCTTCTTCCTCATTCAAATCTTCACATGCATCAATGAGTGTTTTCTCTAAAGGTGAAGAACAACTTAACATCCTCTCCTGAATCATACATACCTCATCTAATGTGTCAAGATGAAAACACGCCTTATCATCTTTTGAATGAGACATGGCTTCAAACACGTCAAAATTTACTTCTTCATCTTGTACTCTCACCTTGAGTTTGCCATTCTCCACATCAATTAAGACTCGAGTCATCTTCATAAATGGCCTTCCTACAATGAGAGGCACATCAATATCCTCTTCCATCTCCATGATGACAAAATCCACCGGAAATTAGAATTTGTCCACTTTAACAAGCAGACTTGAAAATTCATCACAACACACTTGAAAAGTATTTGTGCAAACCCACGAGTTTTAATCGATTTAAGCACTAAGGTAATCGATTTAAAACCTGTTGTTTTGGCATAGTTTAAAGCTTAAGCTGTCTGATGAGTTTAATTGATTATCACATCATTATAATCGATTAAGTCATATAGATATGCTTGGTGCATGTGGTTTTTCCATTTCAAAACACATATTATGCATACACAACTATAATCACATTTCCAACACAATAGTATGCAATAATTAACATGATATGTTCACATTTATGCTTGTACAAATCTCATAGTAAGCATATAAGCATATAACACATATAACACAATACATATACATGTGTTTTTATTAACTATGTGTTGTCATCATCAAAAACAGATATCACAGAGATTGTGGGTTCAGCTAAACCTGTGCTCCCCCTATCAACAATCTCAACAAAGTTTCATATGTTTTAATACACATGTTTAGCACAAGTTTCAAATCGTAGGATGCATAGAGCTTAAAATTGATTTGAAAATCATCATTCTTGTTATATGCATATCTGTGAACCATAGTGCTTTGATACTACTCTGATTAAACTGGAATCATATTTCCTACTACTCTATATTTGATATATCATTGTTCTTTTTGTATAATACTCTTTGATACATACACATTGCACATGATACATGAGTACTGGAACACGATTTTGATATCAAAACTGTTGTCATGAAAAATCAAGCACTATTTACTCTGATACACTGCTTGAATTGTTATCTTGAGCTTTAAATACACATTCTGTTATACATATTATTCTGTTCTATATAAAATGTTATCATGTATTCATAATACTCTCTGTTTCAAAATTGGTACATCAAATTTTTGAGTATTTTGAATTAGCATATGATATCATAACTACATCAAGCATTATTTTGCTATGATATCATTCAATTGTTTCACTCTGATACAAGTTACTAAATCTGATACTGGTTGATTATATTTCTTTGAACTCAGTATATCTATTGTTATTTTTACTCTGATACATTTATACATGTTATACTGTGTTCATCTGGTATAATTTTGGAATCTGATTTACAATAGTATACATCTTTTCATTGCTCACACTGTTTGGAAGTGCTACTACATTATGATAGTATGATGTATCTCTTATATCTTTTTAGTGCACTTCATTTCCTGTTACTTGAAATTTTTTTTTTTTGCAAATTCCCAAAGGGGGAGAAAGTAACTGGAAAAACAGTTTATGTTTATGGATCATAAAAAAGGGGAATATTGTTGATAGGGGAAGCTATGTGAAAGCTAAACCCATATATTCCATATGTGTTTTTTATGATGACAACATAAATGTTTTTATAGTTTCTTGCACACATTAAGCAAAACTATTGTTTATATATTTACTTTTGCTTGAACTATATGTTATGCATATTCATTGTGATTATATTTGTGATTATATCTCTGATATGCATATTCATTGTTTAAGAATGAATCTTTGAATATCTTGTTTTTGATGATGTACATTATGATGAACATTGTATAATGGACATTTTTGTTGATGGACATTATGGATCTATTTTATAGTTATCCTGCACAAAATGGCATAACACATCTGATTTAAAGAAGTTTGAAATTGAAATTTTGCTTAAGTGTTGGAAATAACCGATTATATAAGTTGTATGATCGGTTAAGTCATTTTCATATGATGAATTCAATTTCTTTCAAGTCAATATAGTTATAACGGTCATATTGCATTTATGTTTTGGCAGTTAAGAAGTGTTTAATCGATTGCATGCGCCATATAATCGACTAAAAGTCATATTCTGAAATGCTATAAAAAACTGCTAAACTAGCAGGAAAAACGTAGTCGATTACATTAATAGCGTAATCGATTAAAATGCGTTAGGGTTTCAAAAATCCTATAAATAACTGTCTTGCGTGCTGTTTCAAAAAAAAATCTTTGAACATTCAATTTCATAAGTCACATTTTGGTTGATTTTTTATTATAGGAGCATCCAAGAACAATCTTGAAGAATCAAGGATCAACCTTGGGTTTTGATAACGGTTGAAAAACCGTTATTTTTATACTTAATTTCGATAATCAATCAACCCTTTTTGACTTAGAAACTTGCTTTAACTCATGTTTTTGCTTTAGTTTTGTGAATAAGAGAGTTGAAGGTGAATTTAATGGTTTTATGCTAGATTCCTTTGATTTTGTAGGTTATTGGAATGATTTGAAAGAAGAGTTAAAGTACCGAATGGTTGGAATGCAGAAAAGTCAACCAGTCAACCAGAATGCCGAAAAGTCAACCAGAGTGCAGAAGCAGTTGCGCTGAGCGGTAATTACCGCTGAGCGCCACTTTTCAGGTGCCAAAATCACCGTTGAGGGGCAAAAACAGCAGCTGAGGGGCAAAATTGAAGACCTGCACTTACCGCTGAGCAATAAATACCGCTGAGCGCCATTCTTATGGGCTTGGGCTCACTTTTCTGTAATTTTTAGAACACTATATAAGGTTTTAGTCGACCTAGGTCAATCATCTTTGGCTGGAACGAAGCAGAAACACACTCTTGCACCCCTTGGAGGAGGATTTTGGATGCTACAACTCCTTTCACACCTTTCTAGGGTTTTATCTTTTACTCCTTCATTGTATTTCATCTAGTTTCACCATGAATATGGTGAACTAAACTTTTATTGTTGTTGGGGAATCAATGTAATCCTTTGAAGCTCTCATGTATTGAATTTGTTCTTCAAGATCATTTAAAAGATACATGCTTTCTTTCATTAATTGTTCGGGTTTTTCCTCTTTGCTCTAAGCTTGCATTGTTTAACTCATTCGATGTCATGATTATTGATTTTTTCGATATGGACATAGGAATATGATGGTTGGTTGCCTTTAAGCTTCTGTGCTTTATAATGCATGAGTAATTGCTAGGTAGACAAGACATTGTAAACTAGTGATTATGATTAGGCTTTCTTCGCCGAGACATCGGGTTTAAGGTAATTTAGAAAGTGGCATTAACAATTATTGAAGAAAGATGAATTCTAGAATACATGAGAGTGGATAGGATGAAATTGATAAACCCCAACAACATATTCATTCATATATTTCATACCACGTGTTTTGTTTCTTCTTGCTCACTGATCAATTAATGCATTCATATTTACTTTTTAGTATTTTGCATTTAAACCTACAATATTTTGGTCACAAGTCTTAGATAATCAACCAATCACATAACTGTCTAGGCCGTGAGTCCTTTGGGAGAACGATACTTGGTCTTACCAATTTATTACTTGATACGATTCGGTTACACTTGCCGAGGGTTAAACAGGTTTATACATCAAGATTCTATCAAGAAGTGTGCTTAAAGGTTGTTGATCAAATATGTACTATTGGAGTGCTTGCTGTGAAGATCAAGTTTATCTTTTTCAATCTGTAGATTGAGTTCTTGTGCTGATGTTCCAAGGGAAGACAACTATGATTGTTCTCATTGAGATTTGGGATTGCTCTCAAGGTATTCTTAGAGTTGGATTGCTTTAAGGTGACAGAAAGTGGGTGATCTTTCTGGTTTGCTATAGTTGGTATTGAGTTAGGAAGAAGAGTACATTGAGAGGATTGTTTTTTGTATGTCTATCTTGTAAGAACTCTATCAATATAGTGGAATCGCTTCAACTAAGGTTGTTGAAGGAAGACTGGATGTAGGCTTGGCCGAACGAGTATAAATTTGTGCTTTAATCTTTCTCTTCCTTATCTCTTTTATTTGTTGATTCATTATATTTGTCATATTGCATTCCAAGAAATATCAAAGATTTCGAAAAGATTTTTGAAAGAACATAATTTTAAAGTCAAACCAATTCACCCCCCTCTTGGTTGAGAGTATTGGCCTATCTTTTTCTACAGGTTTAAAGTCTCAACAAGTCCCAAATGACCACAAAATAATCCCCATGCTTATACTTTTCTCAAATCACCATTCCCTAAAAAACTCACCTATAAAAACCCTCAATTTAAGCTAAAAACACCTAAAATTCACCTTAAGAGACCCTTAACAGTCCTACACCAGATTTTGTTCTCATTTGAAAACATACATAGGTCACAATAGGCCTATTAACAACCTCCCTACGGTCCAACACAGTCCACACCCCTTGTTTCCAATTTTCACTACTCAAAACCTCCCTTTTACATTAAAAACCCTTTAAAACTTCAACAAAACAACACCTATCTACTCTATATCAGTTTTCAATTAAAAGACACTTCTCAACAGTCCCAATTGACTACATAACAATGCTGAATCAGTTCTATCCTCATTCCAAAGTCTATTTCTAAATTTCACTCACCAAAACCTCCCTTTTTAAGCTTAAGACTAAAGAAATTCATTTTCCTTATTACAAACACTTTAAAAACCAATTTTAAAATACAACACAACTTCAAATACACAAACATGGCAGTAGAAACATTTCAACATATCATACCACACATTCAACTATCACACAAACATGGATCATCATTTAATCACACACATGAATGAAATAGTTATTACAATTTCATCCTAAAATATCTAATCGTACATAGAGCTGCTAAATTTAACTACAAACAGAAATCTTAAGACAAAGGCTAGCTTCCCTTACCTTACAGTATACTATCTAACTCCAAGAAATGTTTCTTCGATTGCTTGAAACGTAAGGAATCTTTAGACGAACCTACAAGACACCAAATTGGAAATGGCCAAAGTCCTTAGAACTCTAGGTGAACCAATATCACTAGAAAGAGCATGATTATACATGCAACAATACTAGATTATTCTAAAACAGATTAAGGAATGGAATGGGTAAAATGAGTTAAAACTTACTTTCTCTATTATTGAAATTGATTGGCTAGATTTGTAGACTTTGATGTCGTGATCGTAAAGAGACCTCCTGATCGTCAAACAAATGACTTAGGTGCAAGAACACTTAAGGAAAAGGTAGAGAACTCTAGAAAAGTGGTTTATAGAGAGATGATACATTTTAAAATAATGAAACTCGTTTATAACAAAACTATTTACAATTAAACCATTTAATATCAAAAAATAATTGAGTCTCACTATTTTTAAACTGTCATCACTTCTAAAATACCATTTTCTAGGGTTTTACAGGTATAAATAAATCAATAATTGCATTTTTAATGTAAAATATACAAACCGCATAAGCATTTATCTCCTTGATTACAAAGTTGACTTCTTATTAATAGAGGAAACATTTAGGAACTACAAGATTTACTATGCCGAAATGCTAGTAAAATATATAAACTGCATAAGCATTTATCTCACTCAATCTTCACTCTTTAGTGTATACATGTAAAAGGGTCTTTTCCCATCTAAACCTCAGTTATGCTTTAAGAGTTTTCACATTTTTCTAGAAGCTCGTGATAGCCGTGAAAATTTGGTTAGTCCTTCTTTATGGCACTACATGTCGTTGCAGGCACTTCAAAATACAAAGTGTCTATGTGAGTGATTTTCCAACTTCAATGTTCTCTACCATGTGATGAAGAGATGCCCATAACATATCTTGAATAAGAGGATGAGGGTAGTAGAGATCCTCCTGAAATTTCGTATTTATTAGAGTTTAATTCATACCAACATCAAATAGTTTCCTTAACAAAGATATGCATTGAAGATTACTGATAACAGTTGAAAAACTGTTATTTTCATGCTTAAAATTGATACTAAAAGCAACCTTTAACACTTAGAAACTAGCTTGAAATCATGCTTTTGTTCATATTTTCAGAAATAAGAGAGCTGGACAGGTTTATGCTTGATTTCAGTGTTTTTGTGCAGGTTTTAAGGTGAATTTGGTGAAAGAAGTGAAGAAGGAGAGAGATGGAATCAGAAAAGACATCAAAAAGTGCAAAAGGAGAAGCCGCAACTGCCGCTCAGCGGCAGTTTACCGCTGAGCGGCACTCAGGAGTTCACGGGGGATCCGCTGAGGGGCAAAATGGCCGCTGAGGGGAAGAAACCAACTCACGCACTTACCGCTGAGCGGCACTTTTATGGGCTTGGGCCTAATTTTCTGTAATTTACGAATAGTATATAAGCTTTAGGGTTTCATAGGGTTTGTATCTTTGGCTGGAACGAAGCAAACACTCTCTCTTCCACCCCTTTGAAGGAGGATCTTGGATGCTCAGGCTACCTCTTCACCTTTCTAGGGTTTTATCTTTCATTCTTCCATTATTATTCATCTAGTTTCACCATGAATATGGTGAACTAAACCTTGTATTGTTGTTGGGGAATCAATGTAGTCTTGTGAAACTCTCATATATGGAATTTGCTTTTACATCTTATATTTAAGACCTATGCGTTCTTTCATCATTAGTTAGGGTTTTTCCTCTTTGCTCAATGCTTGCTTTGTTTAACTCATTCAATGCATGATTATTGATTTTGTCGATACGGGAACGTACGGGGAAGTCTAGATCCGGGGAATCTCTCCCAATAGTTTATTGGTTGTCGTTAAGCTCCTGCACTAAAAGAACTAATTATTAGGAATGCTAGGAATCGTATGAACTCGTAATTAGGGATAAGCCTTCTTGAAAGGTAATTTAGAGAGTGGCATTAACAATGATGAAAAGAATGTTGAATTCCTAAAATATATGAGAGTGGATAAGATGAAATTGATAACCCCAACAACATACTCATCCATATATTCCATTGAAGTGTTTGTATTTTGTTTTAGCCATTGATCAAAACTCATGCATACATGTTTATTTTCTGTTTTGCATATTAAATTCCACTTATTTCGTTCTTAAGTCTTAAATAATCAACGAATCACATAACTAAACTAGGTCGTGAGTCCTTTGGGAGAACGATACTTGGTCTTACCGAGTTTATTACTTGAAACGATTCGGTCACACTTGCCGATTGTTCAACAAGTTTGTGGCGCCGTATTTCGGTGTTCATAAATTTGTCATCAATTACCATAAATTATCAAAATAAAGACAGAACATCACTAAAAGTAACTAAAAAATTGCGTATAAATTTGTCTTATATGAGAAGGAAATATTTTGGTATGGAAATGAAACCTTGGCAACGACATTTATTCCAATCGATTTGACCATAAGTCTGGTTGTACATTTCACCTATTAATGATATGATTAACTTGGTAATATGACCTTCAAACTTCTTCCCATACAAATATGACATGGGCATGTAAACTATGCAATAATAACATAATATTTTTCTTGTGTAACATATGCAAAGAACTTCAATAAACAAATAATTGTAGATATAAAAGAGATTTATCATGGATGTAAAATAGATTTATCAACCATTCAAATAATGCATGGACTGATAAAAAATTGATACAACAATCCCTTGATGAATATAAATTGGTTGTCCTTTAATTATAGGAAAGGTTTTTTATCTACTCTAGAAGCCAACATTGTTGCCGACATCGTCGGAGGAGGAAGTAAGGGCGTTGTTGTTACTGTGGTGGTTTTCACCATTGTAGCGGCAACGCTTATGGACATCCAGGGCTTGTTTGGTGGGGAAACTCGTGCATCCTTCCGTTGTTGATGGTGGAAGTGGTAACCCTGTTAGTTTAGAGGGATTTGTTTTGTTCTTGTGAATGAGCCCAACCACGACGGTGAGGAGACGAACTCCAACAACGAGCATGAACTTTCTCTTTCATAATTCGAACACTCACTTTCTTCTTGCCAAGGAACCCTAAATCCAAGAGGTACTCAATTTTTCCTAATTTGTTTTCCCAAATGTCAATTCGAACAGAGGGTGGGTTGAATTAAAATTTTCCTAATTTTTTATCTAAAAAATTTGAAATTACACATCACAATAACCTTATTACCATATAAACTATGTCACGTCATTAAAAAAACACCATCAACATGTCACGTATACGCTAGTCTAACGACGTTGGTCGAATTTAATGCCCGACGTTGGTCGAATTTAATGCCAGGTTCTATTTGTATCAATTTTGCAAAAAGTAGAACCCAATTGAGAAAAAAAAAGTAGAATAGAAAACCTATTTAAGATTTGACAAAAAAAAGTCTAACGAATGATTAAACCTATTTTTTAATTATTTTATTATAATGAATAATTAATATATAATTAATTTTGTAATGATTAAGTGGTTGGATTAATATGTTTCACATCAATATAATCAATATTAGTTTATACAAATTAGTCTAATGTTTATCCTTATATACTCTAATAATAATGTGATTTATATTAATTAATTAACATTTATGTAGCTAAAATAAATAATTTACAATAAAACAGTCAGTTAAAATAGTTTTTAAATACTTTTCATTGGAACTTGAAATCAGTGATAAAGAAAAGTCACAAATAAAAAGAAATATATTATATATTTCATACAATGTAGTGTGATTTATGTTAGTTAATTAACATCTATATATATAAAAGTGATTTTTTTTTTGTGTTCACTTTTTTCTCTTTTTCACTTTTATTCTTTATGATACCATTTTGTTTAAATTTAACTGATTTTCTAAATTTAACTATTTTTTTAATTTAATTATTATTTTTTTAAATTAAATAAATATAAGTCATCTACTAAATAAATAAAAAATATTTACAAAATAAATGAAAAATATCTATTTTAATTGTAAAATTTATTTATATTTACTTTTATAATTATAATTTTACTATTTTTTATTATAAATGAACAACACACACATTTTGTAACATCCCAAAGTATAGTATTAAACTATAAGAAAGTTATTACATAATTAATAAAATAGAACAGTCGACAAAAATAAGGATTGAAAGTTTCATCATAGTTATACAAAACATAACTATAAATTTAACTCCGTACAGTTCGACTTAGAATTAAACTATAAATCTAGAAACTAGTCTATAGAAGACTAAACTATAAATTTAACAATGTCTGGTCCACATATATTTCATCACACTCTACTCACATCCACCAGATGATCATAACCGAGATCAAGAAGCACAAAATGTAAAACCCAAAACATTGATATTTTAGAAGTTGTAATAGTTTAAAAATAGTGAGACTTAGTTATTTTAATATTAAATGGTTTATTTATAAATAGTTTTGTTATAAATAAGTTTCATTAATTTTAAAACGTACTATCTCTCTAAAAATCACTTTTCTAGAGTTTTCTACCTTTTCTCTAAGTATTCTTTTTCCTAAGTCATCTGTTTGATGATCAGGAGGTGTCTATATGATCACAAAATCAAGGTCTACAAATCTAACTGATCAATTTCAAGAATAGAGCGTAGGTTCGTCTAGGTATTCCTTACAGTTCAAGTAATCGGCGTAGCGTTCTTTGAGTTGGGGCTATTTCTCGGGAGGTAAGGGAAGCTAGTGTTTGTATTTCTATTATGTTTGTTGTGTAAATTGCATGCATAATAATTTGATTTAGTGAAATTGTAGGTTTGTACTAATATTCATGGTGTTTAAATGATGATCAATGACGGTGTGTCAGTTGAATATTTGAGATGGTATGTTTGTAATGCCTCTGTTGTCATAATTGTGCATGGTGAAGTTGTATGATGATTTAAAACTGAATTCAAAGTGTTTGGAGTAAAGAAGAGTCAATTACTTGGATTTTAAGGTAAAAAATAGAGGTTTTGATGGGTGAGTTTGAGAGATAAGTGTGGGAGTGAGGAAATAACTTCTTTAGCATTGTTGTATGATCACTTGAGGCTTGTTAGAGGTGTCCTTTGATTAAACTCTGATATGAAACAAAAGGGGGTAATTCATTAGGGAAGTTTTGTAGTGTTTTAGTGTAAAAGTCGGGTTTTGAGTAGTGAGATTTTGAGGAAAGGGTTGTGAATGGTTTTGTGGAGTTTAAAATGTATTATTAGACATATTATGGCTTGTTTATCCCTTTAAATAAGTGAAATCTAGTGTGGAAGAGATAAAAATAGATCATAGCATGATAGAATTGAGTTTAGGCACTTTTGAGTTGTTGAATTGGTTTGGTACATGAGCAATACAGTACCCTATTTCATTTATAAACATGTTTTTGTATCAATATTAGTATTACAAAGGCACGGGTTTTAATCGATTATGCGTATAATGTAATCGGTTAAAACTTGCAGTTTGCTATAGTTAACCATTCTATTGATATCTGATGAGACTAATTGAGTACATAAACACTGTAATCGATTACTTCATACAAATATGTTTTGCTCAAGTGATTTTGTCATTTACAAACATGAGTATGTGATGAGTCAATATTTTCTGGATTTCACTTAGTTTATTGTGCTAGAATTAATCAGGGAATTGTGCTTAAATGTCCGATATTTTTCCGTTTTTGTTAACTGTGCTTAATTTGACCAGAAATTCTTATTTTAATTAATTTGAATGATCTGAGGCTAATTATTTGATTTATTAATTACAGGAAAATTTTGGAAATACAATTTGGGCAATTTGGAAAGTTGTCACTTAATTCAAGACTCTTCATAAAAAAATTGTGCACAAGAAAGAGGACACTATGGTGATTTTACTCTTTGGCCCTTTGAGAAAGGGGTGCTTCAATTGAAAAAGGGGGTGCGTCCAGCAAGCACATGCTTCAATTATTACATCCAACAGCAGCCCACATTGAATCACATGTCCGGGAGCTTCTTTGGGAGGTGCACACGATGTAGAGTGCTGGAAGCAAATAGCACACGGCCCATGGGGAAACGCGGTCCAGCAGCTTGAATGAAGGGTGTGACACACAGCTGGCCCAACACGTAGAGGAGCAGCCATCCAACGTTGCACGTTGGAGAGGCGGCAAGAGGCCCACGTGAAGACAACACGTAGCGTGCTCCAGCAGTCCAGCACGTGGAGAGGTGACCCCTAGCAATCGTCTCGGCTTGGCCCAGCAGTAGAGAAAGAATATCACGCATCCAGCAAAGCAAGCTTCACACGCATCCACGGTGCATCCAGCAGCAGCATGTCCAGCAGAGCCCATGGAACTTCACACGCACATGTGACATCCAGCAATCTGCACCCACGGCCTGCTCATTCACGCGGTCCACAGCTTGGAAGCGCATCCAGTAGCTACACGTCCAACAACAAGTCCAGCTTTGGAGAAGTAAGCAGCTACCGAGAGGAGAGTCCAATGGAGATTGAGAGATGGAAGGTTACGGGATGGGCTGCATTTGGAGAGCACACAGCAACACGGTAGCAAGCTTGGGAGGTGCAAATTGAAGGAGTTGACACGAGATTCTGGTCCAGCTTGGGGAAGCTCTCGGTCCAACTTGAAGAGGTTTTGATGGAGAATTAAATCAATTCACGAAAAAGCACACTAGGGGGCATCATCCTTCACTAGGTCCAGCCGCCATGGGAAGTGGGGGGATTCTGAATTGAAAGCACACAGAGGGAGCACACATGGAGTGTTACGGTCCAAACGGCTAAGGCAGAGAGCTGTGATTGAGTTTGGAAGGAGGAAGCACACAAAGGGGTGGTCATTTTCAATTGGAAGTAACGTTTTCTCCCTTTTCATTATTGAATGTAAAAGTACGTGATTTATGCTTGGAGAGTTCTTTTATTAAAGAATGAAGAGTGGTCACGTCAACTCTTTTGAAGAGCACCTTGCATTATTTTTTTATATTTTATTTAGTATTAAGTGTTTTTTTCCTCTGCAACGCTGAATCAATTTGCTTGAGAATGAATTTTATATTAATTTCCAATTGTTTAACTACTAAAAGCAATGGGCCACCGGTTTTGAAGTTATTTGTTATGAATCACCATTCACGTTTTTCAATGTTCATCATTAACTTTCCATAATTCTAATCAATTTCTATTCATGTGTCGTTTTCTTTATATTTTTCAGGTGATAACTTAGCATTTCATTTATTAGCTTTAGGATGCATTGCATTTATTACATGCATTTAATTTATTAGCTTTAGGATGCATTTTATTTATTAGCTTTAGGATGCATTTTATTTTCTTTCCTTAAGAAATGCCCACACGGTTATTGAAGCCTTAAAAAGAGGCGTTAGTTCACTTTTGCTTTTAGTAAAAACAAAATGCTTATTCATTACTTTGGAGGTGTTGTTACGTATTGGGTGGAGGAAAAGCACACTGATATATTCAATTTTAGTGATTTATTTTGGAGAAAGGGCATGGCTACCACGTTCAGCCTTTTTATGAGAGTTCCACAAGCTTACTTCTTGCATTTTAATTTGTCATGTTGAGTATTTAATTTTACTTCCAAGCTACACTGTGCATTTAATGTTTTAATTTACTTCAATGCTTTCAATTATTTTTGGTTGTCTTTAATTTCCAGTTTTTAATTTAGTTCATTTCGAATCACAAAAACACTTTCAAACCCCCCACTACGTGTCTGACCTAAGACTGAACCACATTTGGTCCTTGAGAGACGACCTAGGAGTCACTTCCTAGCACTATACTGCATTCTTTAATGCACATCAAATTTGATGCGCCGCGACAGCCGCATCAAATTTTGGCGCCGCTGCCGGGGACCAACGGTTCGATCTTAGGTCTTTTGTTGTGTTAGTGTGTGTTGTGTTTTGTCTTGTATTGTGATGTGATGTTCTGTTTTGTGTGTGCGTGTCGCATGTTCAATTGTGTTATGTTTTGTTTGTTTCGTAATACTAAAAATTTTTGTCCAATATTCAGAATACTAAAAAATGATTGACAACAAATATAAAGTAATGAGTATTAGAATGCATGAATCTGTAGAATAGCACCAAGGCTGGAGCTATCATGTGGTATTCAGACCCTGGTTCGAAGTGCACCAGTGAGCTAAGTGTTTCTTTTAAATTCCACACTGTCATCATGCTCTTTTGTTGTCTTTGAATCTGTTTCACTGTTCTATTCATTTTCTGGTGTTATTAGGTTCTGTTTGAGTCTGTTTTTGTGTGCTAGTTTTATTTTGATTGTGTCTCATCATTTTAATCGGTCCATTTGTGTTCTTTGAGTCCTTTTTGTTTGAGCATCTTTTCCTGTAATGTTCAGTCATGTGTGTTTACATTTCTGTCTTCAAATCTGGTTTAAAAACTGTGTGCTCTGCTATATCTGAACAAACTGAAGAAGCTGTCATTATCTGCACATTAAATGAGCCATGACAAACTCAGTGGCAGCTCAAGTGCATAATTTGTGACACCAATTCCAGTTTCAGAATTTTGAGCAGTAGAATAGTTTTGTGTGTCTATTTGAAAGAAATTGGTGAATTAGATCTGTGATTGAATGTCCAAACCGAGCTAGTACTTGATGCACATCATATAAGCACTGAATTGCTTCTGCAAAAGGCTTAGTAGCATCATTGGAAAACTCACATTGCATCCAATCTGCAGTTGGCCGAACTGCACTGCTTTGCTTAGTCCATTTTTTTTTTTGAAATCCTGTTTCATTATTAGATCACTGCTGAACGTCTTTGCAACTATTTCCAGCACTTTTAACAAGTTTTAAATGCTGTATATGGACACATTTCAATGTTCAAAGGTCATTTGATTCAGTGCACTAAAATCTGGGTGGTTGAGTTATTCATTTTGCTGCATAAAAAGGGTTGAATGAGTCAAAATTTGTTATCATAAGTTTCTGCATCAAATTTTAGTATCAACACGTTTGATTTGATGAATTAAAATTGGTTATGCAAAGAAATTTTACATTGAAATAACCCTGCACAATTTTTATTCTCTAAACCACCAGTTTTAGTCTTCTTTTTTTTGGTGCAAGCTGCATACTACAAAGTTATTTGTACAATCTGTTTTGGTGCAATCCAATAATCTAAACTTGTTAGCAAAAGCTTGGTCAAATGTATTCAATATTAAAAGCAATATAATAGAAACAAATATTACAAATTAAAAAGCTGATTGGCCAGTGCAAGTTGAATCTGCGAAATCTGGTGCACCAAACTGATTGTTCATTCAAACAATTCATCAAACACTTTTGATCAATTTCTATTTGTCTCCGAATTTGATTCCATTGCAGCTTCTTTTGATTTTTTGCTTGATTAATATACTCTAGAACTCTTCCTAGGTTCTTTTTGTTGTGCCTCCGTGTTTGCATCTCCTTTTCTTGCTTTATTCTCAATCATTGGCTTTCTGGCCTACCACCTGTTTGATAAAAGGTGTAGTAGTGCAGTATTTTCCTGAGACAACTCTATGCAGTTGCTTCATTTCCTTTTCTAATCTCCTACTGATTTATAATCTGTTTGAGGTATAATTACATGGGATTGGGCTAGCCAGAGATCCTTCATCATTGGTAGCCTCCTAGGAAGTGGAGATTTGACGGAAACAGCAAGGCATGGTGACTACGGTGCTGCAGAATTTGACGTGCTAGAAACGTATCTGCTGATACTGTCATAGCAGTTTGATTGCTGCCAATTAAAATCCGCAACTGTGAGCCTTGCGTGATTGCATCCAGAATCACTCAGTTTTATTTGAGAGAAGCCAAAGTTGCATTGTCAAACCTTTTCTCTTTCCTTTTTTTTTTGCAAAGTCTAATTGTATTATCAATTTTTTTTTGTAAGTTGGCCATTTCAAGCAAGTGAAGTGGAAGAGCTCATAAGTGTTCTTCCCTCATTTTCTAACTTGACTTAAAGTCTCATCACTTTAAAATTGGTAGACGGTGAGTGTGTCTTAGATCCAAAGTCTAAGCCTCACCTAGGAGACCTCATCTTTAATTTTCTTTTTAAATTGCAAGTTTCGCATAGGAAGTCTTAGAGTCCGGCTTTAGAGTCTAAGGTTTTCTTTCTTTGTGTTTGTTTGTGTCTCCATATATTTAGTGAATCTAGAAGTGATTTTGATTTAAAGATTTTTAGTAAGTAACTAAGGATATATTTGGCAAGGCAAGACTTGGTATTTAAGCAACCTATACGGTTCACCTCTCTTACCTGGAATATTATCCTCAAGTGAAAACTTTTATTCTTTATTTCAAGAAAACTTTTAAGTTCATTAAAATGTCTGGAAGACAATCCCCTAGAATTAGTGACACATCTAAAGATCAATTTTCATTCCAAACTCTAGTCAATCAACTCAATGAGATTGAAAGAAAAATAAGTCAAGAAAAAGTCCAAAGAGAGCTACACAGTGCCATGGTTGAAAATGAGTTGAAACTTTTGAGAGAGGAACAAGTCCAAAATAGGGAGAGAAGTTATAGTGGAGAGTCCCAATATGAACAAAATGCCTTAAGAGTAGGAGAATATTATCATCAACCTTCTTCATCAAGAAGACACAGGAGGGAATTTGAAAATCCTCCTCCTCCTAAGGAAGTTAATGTGGTATTGCCTCATTTTCATGGAAAAGATAATGTTGAGGCTTACCTAGATTGGGAAATGAAGGTTGAGCAAATTTTTGCTTGCCATCAAGTGGGAGAAGAAAGAAAAGTCTCTCTTGCTACTCTAAGTTTTCAAGGGTATGCAATGTACTGATGGACTGCTACAGTCCAAGAGAGACTAAGACAACGACTTCCTCCAATAAAATATTGGAATGAGTTTACAAATGCCCTTAGGAAGAGGCACATGCCCTCATACTACAAAAGAGAACTCATGGATAAGCTCCAAAGGTTGCAACAAAAGTCTATGTCTGTTGAAGAATACAGAAAAAAGATGGAGCTATATATGATGAGGGCAGGAATAACAGAGGGTGAAGAGACTACCTTGGCTAGATTTTTGAGTGGGTTGAATCTTGATATCAGAGATAGGGTTGAACTTCTACCTTATAGAGATTTGAATGATCTTGTTCAAATGTGTATAAATGTGGAACAACAAAATTTGAGAAAAGCTTCTGTGAAAAGATTTCAATCCCCCTTTGAACATAAGATTGTCAAAGAAAAAGAACCCCTCAAACCTCTATCCAAAATAGTTGAAAAACCCAGACAGGAATCCTCTTCACACACTCGCACTAGTGAAATCAAGTGTTTTAAATGTCTGGGTAGAGGTCATATAGCTGCTCAATGTCCTACCAAGAGAACCATCATTTTAAGAGGTAGTGACATTTATAGTAGTGAAAGTGAATCCTCCACCACTGAGAGTGAGAGTGAGCAAGAGAAAGAAGAGGAAGTGTTTGCTGATGATTGTCAACTTCTCATGGTGAGAAGAGTGCTTAACAGTCATCCAAACCTAGACCACTTATCACAAAGAGAGAACATCTTTCACACAAGATGTCAAATTCAAGAAAAATATTGTTCTCTCATTATTGATAGTGGATCTTGCTGCAACTGTTGTAGCACAAGGCTGGTTGAAAAGTTGAATCTTACTGTAATACCCCATCCAAAACCTTACAAACTTCATTGGCTAAATGAAGATGGGATATAATAGTTAAGAATCAAGTGAAACTGGCAATTTCCATAGGAAACTTTAAAGATAATGTTATATGTGATCTAGTTCCTATGGAAGCTTGTCATGTACTATTGGGAAGACCATGGCAATTTGATAATGACACTACACACCATGGTCTCACCAATACCATAACTGTGCACAAAAATGACAAAAAGTTTGTGCTTCATCCTTTGTCACCTGTTCAGGTGGCCAAAGATCAAGCACAAATGAAGCTCAATCGGGAGCAAGAAAAGGAAGAGAAAAAAAAAAGAAAGTCAAAAAAAAGAGACAAGGGTAATCCTTAGGGATGATAAAGAGGTGTGGGAGAAAAGTGTTCCCTCCCACAAGGTCAACCAACATGAGAATCTTTTGAATAAAAAAACTTTAGAAAATATTCTTCATGTTGAGCAACCTTCATACCTTCTCTTGTGTCAAGGAACACTCACTTGTACAAATAGCAAATCTCAGACTTTGACTCTCTCTCATCCAATTCAAAACCTTTTGAAAGCATTTGATGATATCTTTCCCAAAGACATACCTATTGGTCTTCCACCACTAAGGGGAATAGAACATCAAATTGATTTTGTGCCAGGGGCAACTCTTCCTAATAGGCCTGCCTATAGGACTAACCCCCAAGAAACTAAAGAGATTGAGTCACAAGTCCAAGATTTGTTAGATAAAGGCTGGGTTCAAAAAAGCTTAAGTCCATGTGACGTACCTGTCTTGTTGGTACCCAAGAAAGATGGGAAATGACGCATGTGTTGTGATTGTAGGGCTATCAACAACATCACAATAAAATACAGACATCACATCCCTAGACTTGATGACATGTTAGATGAATTGCATGGCGCCCAAATATTTTCCAAAATAGACCTTAAGAGCGGTTATCACCAAATTCGAATCAAAGAGGGTGATGAGTGGAAAACTGCTTTTAAGACTAAGTTTGGACTATATGAGTGGCTTGTAATGCCTTTTGGCCTTACTAATGCCCCAAGCACATTCATGCGACTTATGAATCATGTCTTAAGGGATTGCATTGGGAAGTTTGTAGTTGTTTATTTTGATGACATTTTGGTGTATAGTCAAAATTTGCAAGAACATGAACAACATTTGAGAGTTGTCTTGACAATTCTCAGAACCAATCAATTGTTTGCAAATATTGACAAATGCACCTTCTGTGTTGACAGTGTCATCTTTCTAGGTTTTGTGGTCAATAAAAATGGGGTCCATGTTGACCCTGAGAAAATAAAGGCCATTCAAGATTGGCCACCCCCACAGAATGTAGGAGAAGTAAGGAGCTTCCATGGGTTGACAAGCTTTTATAGAAGATTTGTTCCTAACTTCTCTACTCTTGCTTCACCTCTCAATGAGTTGGTGAAAAAAGATGTTACATTCCACTGGGGAGAAAAACAACAAAAAGCCTTTGAGCTACTCAAAGAAAAGCTCACTCAAGCACCCATTTTAGCTCTACCCAATTTTTCTAAAACTTTTGAGCTAGAATGTGATGCTTCTGGTCTAGGCATAGGTGCTGTGTTATTACAAGAAGGTCATCCCATTGCTTATTTCAGTGAAAAACTTCATGGGGCCACTTGTAATTACCCCACCTATGACAAAGAGCTTTATGCTCTTGTGAGGGCTCTTCAAACTTGGGAACATTATCTTGTTTCTAAAGAGTTTATCATTCACAGTGACCATGAGTCACTCAAGTACTTGAAGAGCCAACACAAGTTGCAAAAGCGACATGCTAAGTGGCTTGAATTTATTGAGCAATTCTCTTATGTTATTAAATACAAGAAAGGCAAGTCTAATATTGTGGCTGATGCTTTATCCAGAAGAAACAATCTTTTGGCCACATTAGGAGCACAAATTCTTGGTTTTAATAACATAGTTGAGTTGTATGCTCAAGACATTGAGTTTGCCAAAATTTATGAGGAATGCATACACAAGGCTCAAGGAGGTTTTTATGTGAGAGAGGGATATCTTTTTAAAGAAGGCAAAATATGTATACCTCAAGGATCACATAGAAAGCTCCTTGTCAAAGAAATCCATGAGGGAGGATTAATGGGTCATTTTGGGGTAGAAAAGACTCTTGGTATGTTGAAAGAAAAATTCTTCTGGCCTCACATGAGGAAAGATGTCCAAAGACATTGTTTCAAATGCATTACTTGTTTAGAATCAAAATCTAAAGCAATGCCTCATGGACTTTATACTCCTTTGCATGTTGCTTCAACTCCTTGGGAAGAAATTAGTATGGATTTTGTCTTAGGACTCCCAAAAACTTCAAGGGGTTTTGATTCTATCTTTGTGGTAGTAGATCGTTTTAGTAAAATGGCTCATTTCATACCCTGCCACAAAGTAGATGATGCAAGCAACATTGCTAAGCTCTTCTTTAGAGATGTGGTAAAACTTCATGGATTACCTCGTGTTATTATTTCTGATAGAGATACAAAATTTCTTAGTCACTTTTGGAGGACCTTATGGCCTAGATTAGGGACTAAGCTTTCTTTTTCTACTACTTGTCATCCACAGACAGATGGACAGACTGAAGTAGTCAATAGATCTCTATCAACTTTATTGAGAGTAATTCTAAAAGGGAACCACAAATCTTGGGACGAATATCTTCCTCATGTAGAGTTTGCTTATAACAGAGTAGTTCATGGAACTACTAAAATTTCTCCTTTTGAGGCTGTATATGGATTCAACCCTTTGACACCTACAGATTTAATACCTCTTCCTAAATCATTTGACTATGTTCATCAGGAAGGCGTGTCTAAATCTAAATTTATTAAAGACTTACATCAAAGGGTCAGAAATCAGATACAACAACAAAACGAGAAATATGCCAAGAGTCATAACAAAGGAAGGAGAGAGGTAATCTTCAATGAAGGAGATTTAGTTTGGCTGCATCTTAGAAAAGAAAGATTTCCAAATCTCAGAAAATCCAAACTAAATCCCCGAGGAGATGGTCCATTTAAAGTTCTTAGGAGGATCAATAATAATGCATATCAACTTGACCTTCCTCAAGAATATGGAATTCATCCCACTTTCAATGTATCTGACCTTATGCCTTTTTCAGGGATTGAAAATGACAATACAGATCCTTTGGATTTGAGGACAAATCCTTCTCAAGAAGGAGGAGATGATACAAGAGCGCCAAGCACAATAATACAACAAGGACCCATCACACGAGGTATGGCCAAAAAGCTCCAACAAGATCTTGAAGATTTCCATCCCGAAGGTAAAGTGCTCTTCACATGCTTTGAGTGGAAACCACGAGAACAACCAAAAGATCCAGCATGGTCCAAACCAGCACAAGGGGAAGGATAACCAAAATACAATAAAAAG
Organism: Vigna hirtella; assembly: GCA_027742795.1. NCBI lineage: Eukaryota > Viridiplantae > Streptophyta > Magnoliopsida > Fabales > Fabaceae > Vigna > Vigna hirtella. The sequence continues at coordinate 59,757 of JAHCHA010012655.1, forward strand.
AAAAATAAAGGTTGGCACTCAACGTACCAACCTTGGAGCTCATCAATCCGGAAAAACCCATGTGACCAGCTCATGCATTCCCCCCCTGCTACCACGTGCTTGATTGCTGCTTGCAGAATAAAGCTTTCCATGTTCAGCACATTTGCCACGTGTTTCAAGATTTGTATTGGGCATTTAATCTCTACCGTTCAAAGCTGGGAGAATCCATTATAAATTCTCCTTGCACAGATTGTAAAAACACTTTTGATGAATTGAGAGAATAGATTTGCTCATGCAATTTCCAGCGTCTTCTCCCCACCGAAAGTCACCCCTGTGCTTCCTCCAAAATCTCCTCTAGCTTCCTTCCATTGATGAAGGCTGTCTGAGCTAGTTCCATTTCCCCAAAGCACCTCATCCAAACTCTTCTTCCAAATATTCATCCGCTGCTACTACACATACTAGTTCGCTTTCAGTTTCCTTCGCTGCCACTGCCTTTCTTCTCTTAAAGCTCACGGATCTGTAGAATAACACCAAGGCTGGAGCTATCACATATATCTCAAACTCATTTTTTGGAGTGAACATGGAAGGAGATTCATCAACACTAGAGGGAATAACTTTATTCATAATAGATGTGCTACCATCTTTGAAAATTCAACTGTTAAAAAAGAATGGCTTAGGTTCTCACACAAAGAGGGGGCTGAATTGGTGATGCGTAAAGATATAAGCTTTCAAAAACTTGTCTGCAAAATAAGATGTTTTTACGCTTTTCTTGAATCGCAAGTAAAATGATATGTAATGCAACAATTCACTTAATCGAATACACAAACAGTTTAATCGACTATAATGAAAAAGTGTAGGGATCAGAGAATTCAAACACTGGTTTTTATATTGGTTCGGCCAAGCTTACATGCAGTGTCCTTCCAACCACAGGAAGCAAATGAACTATAAAGATCAAGGTTTTTACAGCGACCTCACGTCAAAAATGTAAAACACCTCTCTAACCCTCTAATCTAATATAGGCTGTAAACAATACAAACACGCAACAAGAACACCTTCTTTTACTGTCAAACACTTTGAGCGACCCTCAAAGTTAAGAACAAAGTTCTTCTTCCTGCAAGCACCGTAGGGAATCCAAGCCAATATTCACAGATTGCAAATTCATGATCACACAGATTACACCTTTTTGTGCAAATAGATCAGACGTTCAAACCCAGCAAATCTTGTTCTCAAGACACCTCTAAACCTTGATCACCACGGTCAATCTCTGGTTCTTGGAGCTTTTCTTTGCCTCTGTAAGACACACAGTGTTTTCTGAAAGATATGAAAATGTTAATTCTGTCAAAAGTTCTTACAGAATTTAAATCAGCGTCAATTTATACCATTACACACATCAAACGCTTTTTAATCGATTTAGCTATTAATCTAGTCGAATACACTTTGCAGTTATAAAAGACTAACAACAATCACATCATTTAATTAAATGCATATTTAATACAATCGACTCATAATAAATGCTTGGTCAACATATTTAAAAATATAACCGTTATGTCAGTTGTGACAAGCATTTAACAGTTTTCAAAAACTTAACAGACTTAATCGAATACAAGAAGCATACAGTCGATTAAGTAAAAACACTTAGAACAATTTTTGAAAACTTTTCTCTTCAAAATATCTCACAACACACTTGAAAAGAGTTTGTGCAAACTCACGAGTTTTAATCGATTCATCCCATAATGTAATCGACTTACAATTGTTATTTTGCCACACAATAAAGTTCAACCAAAGTGTTTGTGGTTTTTCATTTCCAAACACTTATGTTATGCATACACATATTAAACATAGTGGTATGCTTTAAACAACACAATAATGTTCACACATATGCTTGTACATATATAACACAATAAGTGTTGATGAATCGGCAAGTGTACTGAATCAAACAAGTAATATAAAATGGTAAGACCAAGTATCGTATCCCAAAGGACTCTCGGCACTAGACAGTCGTTTGATAACTCGATTAATTAAGACTTAAAGAAAACGAGATCATTGGTTTCAGATGCAAAGACAGAAAGTTAAATATGAATGCAGTTTGATCAATAGCAGAATACGACAATGATGAACGTATGTTGTTTAATATGAGATGAATATGTTGTTGGAGTTAGATTTCACCAAGTTCTCTCTCATGTATGTAAGAATTCTTCTTTATGCATTAATGTTAACGTCACTCACTAAATCACTTAAACCTGATCCCTCGGCAAAATAAGCATGTCCTTAATCACCAGTTCATGCAATTCCTAGCATTCCTAGTAATTAAATGTGAAGATCAAGAGCTTTAAGACGACCAAGACTCATACCCTCTTGGGAGTAATTCAACAAGAACATGAATTGTAAGGAACCTCTAGACACTCATGCAATTCATAAATCATGCTATTGAATGAATTAAACAAAGCAAGCGTTGTAACAGATGAATTACTCTAATAATTAATGAAAAAGCATATATTATTAAGAATCAATTCAAATACATGAGAGTTCACAAGGTTACATCATCCCCCAACAACAAATAGAGTTTAGTTCACCATAGACATGGTGAAACTAGATGAACAATGAGATAGAAAAACCCTAAAAGTAGAAGATGGAAGCTCCCGCATCATAATCCGCCTCTAGAGGGTGAAAGAGTGTGTTGCTGCGCTTCTCCAGCCAAAGATACTAAACCTAGGAAATCTGGGTCCTTTAAATAGAGCCAAAACAGAACAGAAACAAGGCCCAGGCTCATGTCGCTGGCGCTCAAGCGCCCCACTTAGGGCGCCCGGGTAGTGAGCGGTGGTTCCCTATGCTTAAGCCTAAACAAGGGGCGTCCAAGCTTCGTGCTTCTGACGCTCAAGCACCCAAAACCCGGGCGGTGAGTGGCACTCTTCTGCACTTAAGCCTCCAAAAAGGGCGCCTAAGCTTCAAGCATTCCTCCCTTCTAGTGCTTTTCTAGGCCTTTCTGAGCTCCATCTCCTTGGCACTTCAGCTCTGCTTTCCATAGTATCTCATTTCCTACCAAAACAAGGGAAATTAGTCTTAAAACCATCAAATTCAACCTCAACTCTCTTATTCACACAACTTAACAGAAAAACATGATTCCAAGCAAGTTTCTAAGCATAAAAGGGTGCATTTAGTGTCAAAATTACATCATAGATCTTTGATTGTCCTCAAGCAAAACAGAATGTAACTCAGCTTTTCAAAACAATCACTACAATGACTCAACATTTTTCAAAAACTTTTTCTTCCCGGACAAGAGATCACTTTTATCAACTCAGCATACAGATGTCAGTCAAGATGTGCAGATGCCTTAATTCAATTAAAATCAATGTGGTGCTCATATAATTCAACAAATGCTATCCTTAAGAATGATCAATCAACCAAGCAAATATGTAATAAGAAATTCAAAGAACTACTTCTCACCAGGGAAAGTGTTTCACTCAAGCACTCAAAAGTGTATCACTCAAGCACTCAAAAGTGTATCACTTAACTCAAAGGTGTATAGTGAGGTGTTGGTGTCCTTTTCACTCTGCTATCACAATGTCACACAAATTAACTTTGCTTTTCATTTAACCACAATCAAACATACTCACAAGTAAGTTGTCATCACAAGGGCTTTTCATCGCTTGTAACTTGGCTGGGCTAAGAAGGAAATTGGTTTTTCTGGTCAACAAAATTCGTGAGTTAAGAGAGACATTTATGATTTCATCATTCAAGCACAAACTTTCTTTCTTTTTCCCAGCTTTCCCTTGCATTTAGCTTTTCTTTTCTTTTTATTTTTATCTTTCTTTTTCTTTTGCTTTTGCTTTTCATGTACTCACTACTTAGCTCAATGCTTTTTCTTTTCAACTTTTCCAGTAACCCCAAACTTGAACCTTTATCAATACCTCACAAATGTTCTCAACTTAACTCACGGTAAAGATTTTCACAAAGGGTTTTCAAAACATGCACAAGGCTCAAGGTTCAAAGGTTAAAACAAATTGTTTTCTTTTCAGTGGACAAAAATCATGTCAAGGCTAAAAGAATAAGGGATAACAAAAGATGGCCTTGATCACATGAAACCTAAGAGTAGTTCAATCACAGAAAATTTGGGCAAAATCATTCATGCTTCCAAAGTAATAGAAATTATTCACAACAACTCTGAAGCCCAAAACTCACACAGGTAAACTCTCAAGTCCTATAATTCAGAAAAACACCCTGCTCAGTATCTCAATCAAATTTTACCTCAAGCACCTGTTTCATACACTATGAGCCATCACCTGTATATTAGCACATCATGCATCATCTCAACATCAATCAATACACTAGAGCATCACAAAGCAATACTTATCACAAAACACAGTACAATTGAATCAAAGAAGTGTAATTCAATTAAGCAGAGTACACTAATCCTATACTATAATCAAAAGGAAAACAATGAAAATAGAAACAAAATAAAGTTTAACAATCAAAGCAATAAAAACAGTAAAATAACAGAAATCCTGTTCTAGAACAAAGGTGGCATCGATCAGTAGATGCCAAGTACAACTCATGACTCATCATTATTAGAGTCCTCTTCCTCCTCAACTTCCTCATCCTCATCAGCCTCATCCATGGCTGAAGCTTCAACTGATTTAGCACTACCACCCTCCTGTGCTGGGTCAGCGGGCCATGCCACTCGGGCTGCAAAGTCCTCCTGAGAGATGAACTGTCTCTCAGGAAAGGTGGACGTTAATGTCCTCAACAGCTCTTGCTCGCCCTTGTATACAACAGGCAATCTAGCATCCAGTAGAGACAGATACATGTCCCGCATCTAAAAAGGGGCGACCTCATGAACTGGCTCCTAGGCTGGTGGTGGTACTCTCTTGTGTGCCCTGGGCGGCTGTGGTGGTGGCACTGGTTAGCCTGGCTCATCCACTACACAGTAGTGTGTAAAGTAGGTTGCATCCAACTCCTTTCTTGGACGCTCCAGTGGTGGTCTAGACACATCAATACCTGCGATCTCACAAAGATGGGTGATCAAGGAGGGGTGTCCCAAGGGTGCCTTGTTGCTTGCACCACGGGCACAGCTTTGGATTTCATCAGCTATAACCTGCCCAATGTTAATGTTGAGACCCCTAAGAACACAGTAAAGGAACATGGCCCTCTGGATAGTTATGTCTGATGATAACAGTTGAAAAACTGTTATTTTCATGCTTAAAATTGACACAAAAAGCAACCTTTACACTTAGAAACTAGCTTGAAATCATGCTTTTATCCATATTTTCAGAAATAAGAGAGCTGGACAGGTTTATGCTTGATTTCAGTGTTTTTGTGCAGGTTTTAAGGTGAATTTAGTGAAAGAAGTGAAGAAGGAGAGAGATGGAATCAGAAAAGTCAACCAGAAACCAAAAAAGTCAACCAGTCAACCAGAAAAGTCAACCAGTCAACCAAAAAGTCAACCAGTCAACCAGAATACGAAAAAAGTCAACCAGACGAGTTTTGGGCCAGTTTTATGCGATTTTATGATCTGTTTGGGCCTGGACCCGTTTTCTATTATTTTTATGTCCTATTTAAAGACCTAGATGTCTTAGGGTTGTTATCTTTGGCAGAAACAAAGCAAACACTCTCTCTTCCACCCCTTTGAAGGAGGATCTTGGATGCTCAGGCTATCTCTTCACCTTTCTAGGGTTTTATCTTTCATTCTTTCATTATTGTTCATCTAGGTTCACCATGAATATGGTGAACTAAACCTTGTATGTTTGTTGGGGAATCAATGTAATCTTTTGAAGCTCTCATATATGGAATTTGTGCTTACATCTTAATCTAAGATTTATGCTTTCTTTCATCATTAGTTAGGGTTTTTCCTCTTTGCTTAATGCTTGCTTTGTTTAACTCATTCAATGCATGATTATTGATTTTGTCGATACGGGAACGTACGGGGAAGTCTAGATCCGGGGAATTTCTCCCAATATTATATTGGTTGTCGTTAAGCTCCTGCACTTGATGAACTAATTATTAGGAATGCTAGGAATTGTATGAACTCGTAATTAGGGAGAAGCCTTCTTCAAAGGTACTTTAGAGAGTGGCATTAACAATGATGATTTGAATGTTGAATTCCTAAAATATATGAGAGTGGATAAGATGAAATTGACCCCCAACAACATATTCATATATATATATATATATATTTCATTGAAAGTGCTTGTCTTTTGCTTTTGCCATTGATCAACCTCATGCATACATGTTTATTTTCGTCTTTTCCATATTAAAATCCAATTATTTCGTTCTTAAGTCTTAGCTAATCAACAAATCACATAACTAAACTAGGCCGTGAGTCCTTTGGGAGAACGATACTTGGTCTTACCGAGTTTATTACTTGAAACGATTCGGTCATACTTGCCGATTGTTCAACAAGTTTGTGACATCATATTTTGGTGATCATAAATTTGTCCATCATCTGACACATGGGAGCATGGTTGGATGTTGGCATGAGCGAAAGCCATCTAGTACTTTGCCAGGGTGTCAGATGGGGTCTTATGATGTGGATAGGTGCCCAGTCCTGTTTCTCTGAAAGTGCCCTCCAGGCACACATAAAGTCCGCTCCACCTCATTTGTGTTTCTAAGTAGTTACATATTGAGTTGTATTGATTTAATTTCATCACTAATCCCCACTTTTTACTATGTTTAGATCATTCACATGAAGCTTGTGTGCCAATCCAAAAAAGTCAAAGAACCGTAGAAGCAAGAAGAAGTGTGAAAAGAAGAACATTGAACATAAATGTTGTGGTTGGGGTGCAGCTAGCGTGCAGCTGAGCCCCATTCATCCTCCCTTGTTGTAGCTGAGGTGCAGCTGGCGCGTAGCTGAGCACCATCTCTCTGGAATATTGCCGCTAGGGTGAAGCTGGCGTGCAACTAAGCACTCTGTTACTGGAATGCTGCCACTAGGGTGTATCTGAGGTGTAGTTGAGCGGTGGCGATGCTGATGTGGCAAATTTGGTCTATTTAGGTCTGAAACTCGAAGGGATTTGGATCTTTGGCTGCCTAAACACGATTTCTCTCATTTGGAGCTCTTGGAGGCGAGCAAGGAGCTATGGGAACAGTCCTTCTTCACCCTTGGGTCTTCTTCCTTCTTCCATTTCCACCATGTTTGTAAGCTCAAGCTCTCCATGAATGGAGAGCTAGTTTCTTTATTGTTGGGGGATTGATGTAGCCACTGAACTCTTATGTAAACTACTGTGTTTTGAATGAATATATGCCTCTTTCATTGATTGTTAGTGTTTAATTCCTTCTCTTAATGCTTGTTGTGAAGTTGCTACCCATGGCATGATTTTAGGGTTTGCTTGATATTGGGAAATGTTGGGTGAATCTGGAAATGGATTAAACACCTAAAGGAAATAGTATCTAAAGATAGAACTAGGACCTTTGGTTGTCTTAAATCTCAATTCTAAATGTGTAAATAATCGTTAGGTTTTCTAAGGGATTGGAGCCTAATGAGGAAGTCTAGGCTCTCTCTACCAAGGGATTGGGTTTGAGTAAATTAGTAGATTGACATTGGCATATTAATGAAGAGGAAGTGATTTATCATACATAAGAGTTGAGTAGGTGAAATCATACCCCCTACAATACCATTCCATATCATTTCTAATCTTTCCATTTTCCAAGTGTTTGAGTATCTAAGATCACTTTTATCATTTATGTTGCATGTTTACTTTAATTGCACAAAAACCCAAATTATGGAATCATTCTTTAGTCTAAGTTAGTTGGAAATTACACGATTGTTTGGTGACACGAGTCTCTTGGGAAACGATATCCGATCTTACCGGTTTATTACTTGAAACGATTTTGTACACTTGCCAAAGCCTCAACAGTTGGTCTTGTTGTTGACGGCCTATATTAGATTAGAGGGTTAGAGAGGTGTTTTATATTTTTGACGTGAGGTCTCTATAAAAGCCTTGTTGTAAAAACCTTCATCTTTATAGTACATTGGCTTCCCGTGGTTGGAAGGACACTAGATGTAGGCTTGGCCGAACCAGTATAAAAACTCAGTGTTTGAATTTTCTGATCCCTACAATCTTTTATTCAATCGATTACTTTCTGTACTTATTCGATTAATTTTCCGCTACATTGAAATTCTTTTACCTTGCAATTCAAGAAAAGTATAAAGGCATCAATTTTTGTGAAAAAGATTTTAAAAGCTTTTGTTTTTTACTCTTCACCAATTCACCGCATTCTTGGTGTGAGAATTTGAGTCATTCTATTTTAACAACTGTCATCATTAGAATGTGTAGAGCCTGCTGATAACGGTTGAAATACCATTATTTTTATACTTAATTTTGATTTTAAAAACACTCTTTATGACTTAGAAACTAGCTTGAAATCATGTTTTTGCTTAAGTTGTGAGAATAAGATAGTTGAAGGTGGTATTATTGGTTTTATGCTTGGTTTTCCTTGTTTTGACAAGAATTAGGATGAATTGGATGAAGAAGTTGAAGTAGCAAGGAGTTGGAAAAGTAGCACATAGAAGAATCGTAGATAGCGCTGAGCGTCATTTTGGGGCGTTGAGCGCTAAGTTCTACTGTCTCACGCTTGAGCGCCACCGTTGAGCGTCAATTTAGTGCTGCAACCACTGTCTCACGCCTAAGCGCCACCGCTAAGCGTCAGTTTAGTGTCGCAACCACCGCTGGGCGCCCTTATGGGGCGTTGAGCGCTGACGACGTGGGCTTGGACCTGTTTTATGTTATTTTTATGAACTATTTAAGGTTTTGGACGACCTAGGGTTCATATCTTTTGACAGAAAGAGGTGCAGAAACACTCCTTTCATCTCTCGGAGGCGGATTTTGGATGCGGAAGCTCCCATCTTCAACTTTTAGGGTTTGATCTTTAATTCTTTTCCATATTTTCATCTAGTTTCACCATGTCTATGGTGAACTAAACCTCCATTGTTGTTGGGGAAACGATGTAATCCTTTGAAACTCTCATGTATTGAATTGATTTATATTATAAATGTTTTACTTCATTAATTGTTAGGGTTTTTCCTCTACGCTCTATGCATGCTTTGTTTAATTCATTCAATTGCATGATTACTGATATTGTCGATATGGAAACATATGGGGAAATCTAGAACTGGGGAAATTCTCCCAAAAGCAATATTACCTAGACATAAGGATAGGAGGGTTGGTTGCCTTTAAGCTTCTGTGTGAATGTAATGCATAATTAATTTCTAGGGATACAAGACATTATGATCTAGTAATTAGGAGTAGGCGTTCTTCACCAAGACATCGGGATTAAGGTAAATTAGAAAGTGGTATTAACATTAATGAAGAAGATGAATTCATAAATACATGAGAGTGGATAGGATAAGTCGAAAACCCCAACCACATAATCATTCCATATTTTATACACCAATCACTTGTGCATTCTTCAAGTCAATTGATCAACACTTGCATTCATATTTATTTTCTGCATTAGAAACACCATGATTTTGTTTACAAGTCTTAATTAATCAAGAACCCACATGAATGTCTAGGCCATGAGTCTCTTGGAAAAAAATACTTGGTCTTACGAATTATTATTACTTGATATGATTCGGTACACTTGCCGGAGTGTTAACACCTGCCATGAAACATAAATTTGATTCTTGTTCAACGCTGCAGTCATTATCACCTCAAGATTCACCATCACTGTTTTCCCAGGCTATATATGCTTTTATTTTCTTTCTGTTTTTGTCCTGAGGGTACTTGATGGTTGCTTTCTGCCTACTCTTCAAGTCTGGACAGTCAGGCTTTATGTGGCCTTCCTTTCCACATTCATAGCATTGCACCGTGTTGATTCTTGAACTCTTCCTTCCTCTTGAAGCACCTGCATTATCAGTAGTAGAATTTCTATTTTTCATGAACTTATTAAATTTTCTTACCATCATGTTCATGTTCTCTTTTTCTGATACTTCTACATCAGATTCAGCTTCAAATTCAGTCTTCTTTGAGGCTTTTATGCTTGTGGCTTTGAGGGCAATTGATTTCTTTTCTTCAATTTCTTCTTCCTCTCTCAGCCTTTCGAGTTCTAACTCATGCTCCCTAAGCTTGCCAAAAAGGGTTGCCATATTCATGTTAGATAAATTTTTAGATTCTGAAATAGGAGTTACCTTTGGCTGCCAGCTTCTGTTAAGACTCTTCAGGATTTTGATGTTGATTTCTTCTTTATCAAACACTTTGTCGAGAGCCATCAAATGATTTACAATATGTGTAAATCTTTTCTGCACCTCATAGATAGTCTCTCCAGCCTTCATCCTAAATAACTTGTATACCTGCACAAGGGAGTTCTTCCTAGCATGCTTTACTTCTTCAATGCCTTCATGTGTCACTTCAAGAACTTCCCACATCTCTTTTGCAGTCTTGCATTGGGAAACCCTGAAAAACTCATCCATAGTTAGCGTAGAGGCAATTACATTTCTTGCTTTAACATCATATTGTGCTCTGCGGTTCACATCCTGAGTCCACTCAGAAAAGTTTTTCAAAACAATTTTTCCATTTATAATTTGAGTGGGTGATGACAAATTTATGAACACCGAAAAACGGCGCCACAAACTTGTTTAACAATCGGCAAGTGTGACCGAATCGTATCAAGTAATAAAACAAGGTAAGACCAAGTATCGTTTTCCCAAAGGACTCACGACCTAGTTTAGCTATATGATTTGTTGATTATTTAAGACTTAAGAACAAATTGATTATAGGTTTAAATGCAAAAGACAGTAATTAAATATGTATGCATGAATTTGATCAATGGAAAAGAGGAAAACAAACACTTTAATGAATTAGATGGATGAGTATGTTGTTGGGGTTATCAATTTCATCTTATCCACTCTCATGTATTTTAGGAATTCAACATTCTTTTCATCATTGTTAATGCCACTCTCTAAATTACCTTGCAAGAAGGCCTATCCCTAATTACGAGTTCATACGATTCCTAGCATTCCTAATAATTAGTTCTTTTAGTGAAGGAGCTTAACGACAACCAATATACTATTGGGAGAAATTCCCCGGATCTAGACTTCCCCGTACGTTCCCGTATCGACAAAATCAATAATCATGCATTGAATGAGTTAAACAAAGCAAGCATTGAGCAAAGAGGAAAAACCCTAACTACTGATGAAAGAAAGCATAGGTCTTAAATATAAGATGTAAAAACAAATTCCATATATGAGAGTTTCACAAGACTACATTGATTCCCCAACAACAATACAAGGTTTAGTTCACCATATTTATGGTGAAACTAGATGAACAATAATGAAAGAATGAAAGATAGAACCCTAGAAAGAGGAGGAGGTAGCCTGAGCATCCAAGATCTTCCTTCAAGGGGTGGAAAAGTGAGTGTTTGCTTCGTCTCAGCCAAAGATCCAAACCCTAGGACGTCCTAAAGCTTATATACTATTCTAAAAAATACAGAAAATTAGGCCCAAGCCCAAAATAGTGCCGCTCAGCGGTAAACTACCGCTCAGCGGTAAGTGCGTGAGTTGTTTTTCTCCCCTCAGCGGCCTTTTCACCCCTCAGCGGAGCCAACGTGGGTTTCTGAGTGCCGCTAAGCGGTAAACTGCCGCTGAGCGGTACTTGCGGCTTCTCCTTTTGCACTTTTTGATGTCTTTTCTGATTCCATCTCTCTCCTTCTTCACTTCTTTCACCAAATTCACCTTAAAACCTCCACAAAAACAATGAAATCAAGCATAAACCTGTCCAGCTCTCTTATTTATGAAAATATGAACAAAAGCATGATTTCAAGCTAGTTTCTAAGTGTTAAAGGTTGCTTTTAGTATCAATTTTAAGCATGAAAATAACAGTTTTTCAACTGTTATCTGATGGACAAATTTATGAACACCAAAATATGATGTCACAAACTTGTTTTTCAATCGGCAAGTATGACCGAATCGTTCACGTAATAAACTTGGTAAGACCAAGTATCGTTCTTCCCAAAGGACTCACGGCCTAGTTTAGTTGTGTGGTTTCTTGATTAACTAAGACTTAAAGACGAAATATTTGGATTTTATATGCAAAAGACGAAATTTAAATATGTATGCATGAAGTTTTGATCAATGGCAAAAAGCAAAAGATAAACACTTTCAATGAAATCTATGTATGAATATGTTGTTGGGGGTCAATTTCATCTTATCCACTCTCATATATTTTAGGAATTCAACATTCAAATCATCATTGTTAATGCTACTCTCTAAAGTACCTTTCAAGAAGGCTTCTCCCCAATCACGAGTTCATACAATTCCTAGCATTCCTAATGATCAGTTCATAAGTGCAGGAGCTTAACGACAACCAATATAATATTGGGAGAAATTCCCCGGATCTAGACACGCGCCCGTATCGACAAAACCAATAATCATGCATCGAATGAGTTAAACAATGCAAGCATTAAGCAAAGAGGAAAAACCCTAACTAATGATAAAAGAAAGCATAGGTCTTAATTAAAAGAAGTAAAAACAAATTCCATATATGAGAGCTTCAAAAGATTACATTGATTCCCCAACAAACATACAGAGTTTAGTTCACCATATTCATGGTGAACCTAGATGAATAACAATGAAATAATGGAAGATAAAACCCTAGAAAGGTGGAGAGGTAGCCTGAGCATCCAAGATCCTCCTTCAAAGGGGTGGAAGAGAGAGTGTTTGCTTCGTTTTTGCCAAAGATACTAACCCTAGGAAACCCTAAAGCTTATATACTATTCGTAAATTACAGAAAATTAGGCCCAAGCCCAAAAATAGTGCCGCTCAGCGGTAAACTACCGCTCAGCGGTAAGTGCGTGAGACGTTTCTTCCCCTCAGCGGCCATTTTGCCCCTCAGCGGATCTCCCGTAAGCTCCTGAGTGCCGCTCAGCGGTAAACTGTCGCTGAGCGGTAACTTCGGCTTCTCCTTTTGCACTTTTTGAAGTCTTTTCTGATTCCATCTCTCTCCTTCTTCACTTCTTTCACCAAATTCACCTTAAAACCTGCACAAAAACACTGAAATGAAGCATAAACCTGTCCAGCTCTCTTATTTATGAAAATATGAATAAAAACATGATTTCAAGCTAGTTTCTAAGTATAAAGGTTGCTTTTAGTATCAATTTTAAGCATGAAAATAACAGTTTTTCAACTATTATCATTATCACAACCCCAAACTTAGAACTTTGCTTGTCCTCAAGCAAACAAGATGTAACTCTATCTTCTACCAATTCATTTAATGGTTCACTCATTCAAAAATCTTCTTGTCAAGATAAGTAAAAGCTTCAATCAAACTTATGACCAAGATTTCAATCAAGATGTGCACATGCTTTGGTGTTCACAAAGTCACTTAATATCCAACAAATGTTATTTTTTTATGAATGATCAATCAATTAAGCATAGATGTTCATGTGCTCATGGAATACTTCCTTACCAGGTAAAGTGTTTCACTCACACTCAAGTGTATAAGAGGTAATCACTCATTCACTCCACTATCACAATGTCACATGAATCAACTTTGCCTTTCATTTAACCACAATCAAAAACATTAACAAGCATGCATCATCACAAGGACTTTTCAATGGCTTATAACGTGGCTGGGCTAACAAGAAAATTGGTTTTTCTGGATCACAAAATCCTTGAGTTAAGAGAATCATAACAACACAATTATTCTTATTTTTCCCAACTTGCCTTTGCATTGAGCTTTGCCTTTCTTTTCTTTTCTTTCTCTTTTTCTTTTCACATTCTTATTTCTTAGCTCTTAGCTCAATGCTTTTCCTTTTTCATGCTTTCCTAACAACCCCAAACTTGAACATTTAACAATACCACACAAGATTTTCTACTTAACTCAAGGTAAAGCTTTTCAACAAGGTTTTTCAATTTATGTTCAAGGCTAAGGGTTCAAAGGATAGAACACAAAGTGTTCTCTTTTAGTGGGCTAACTTTATGGATTCGGCCAATAAAAAGGGTTCCAACAAATGGCCTTGATCATGTGATGCAAAACAAGCAATTGATTCAATCATAGAAAACCTGGGCAAAATCATTCATATTTCCAAAGTAATAGCATTTAATCAATAAAAACTCTGGAGCTCAAAACCTCACATATCAGCTCATTCACATTTGACATACACATCCTGCTTAATCTCACAATCACAATCATAATATCATGCATTTGTTCACAGATCTTGTGAATCACCTGTATAAGCATTTTATGTGCACATCTCAACATCAATCAATCAATAATCATCATCAAGCATTACTTATCACACAATCACAGTCAATAGCAAACCATCATAACAAACCAGGTTTCCAATAGAGTACATCAACCCTAATCTAAAACAAAAGTAAATAAGTTCAGAACACTTAAACCAACAAACGCATAAGTTCATGATAGCATTCATCAGT
>JAHCHA010012656.1:0-95831 GCA_027742795.1 Vigna hirtella
ATTATTTTAATTTATATATTATTATTTAAATAATAAATAAAAAACTTTTAAAAAATCTATTAAACGGATGTGGCCACATCCGTTGAAGCGTATTTTTTTTAAATAAAAATAATAAACTAAAATATAAAATATGTAAATGGATGTTACGGATGTCAACATCCGTTGAAGGTGAAACGGATGTTGACATCCGTTTTGTAGAAGGGCAAATAAGGTATGGGGAGGTGCAGGGAGCGGTTGGTGGTGGTGGAGGGAACAACTCTCTTAAGCTTACTCAAATTCAAACTATATCATGCCTGTATTAGTCTTCTGTTTATCATTTTTAAACAACAATTGTTACAACCTATTCTCCATCTATTCTTTCAAAGTTACCCATAGAAGACTTACTTCACATAGAAGACTTACTTCACATTTTAAATTGGATCGAAATGCTTCAAACTTTGGAAAAACGACAATTGCTCTTTTATTTGTCAAAAAAATAAAATAAAATAATGGTATAAAAAATTAATCAATCAATTTAATATTCGATAATCACAAATTCATTAAATTCAAAAGTAATTTTCAATTATTTGATTTATTAGATCTTGAAGTTTGATGAATTTTTTTTGTTCAGGAGTTGGGAATGATCCAAGAGAAGATCGGTATTTCAGCATCCCAAAACAAGTAAGTTTCAATGTTTATATAAAGTAAGTATGTAAAACAATTTCGTGTATTATTTGAAAGGAGTTGAATCTTGTATATTTTAGTATTTTCAAAATGGGTTAAGTGGCTTGATTCGATCCAGTCCACCACAGGTTAGCGAATTAAATGAGTTCACTCGCTAACTTATTTAATTACAAGTTTTTTTTTAATAACAAAAATGATAATTTTTTTATAATTTAAATTTAAATAAATTTTATTCTTAAATAACATTAAACTCCAAAGACAACTAAAAAAAAGTAACATACAACTCAAATGTAATCCAAATTCAAGTTAAAAAAAATAAATTTTTAATATTGATCATTTTTGTGTCACTTATCCATTTAATAGATTAGAGTTTTAAATCGATAATTCTATAATATTTTGTTTTTTTAAAATTATTTTTTATCCTGATTTACAATACAATAAAAATATATATTAAATAATAGTATTGACACACAAATTAATAAATAATTAAGGTGAGTCGGGTTCTAAATGGCCGGATTGAAAATTTTATGTATAAAAAAATTATACTTTTTTCAAATCTAATCCAGTCCAAACCTTAGAAGGTCAAATTGACATGCGTGTTCTAACCTATTTTGATCATACTAGTATATTTAATGAGATTAAGACATATTAAAGGTTTGGAATGTTTAAAAAAACCTAAAAATAAGATATTTTTATTTATTAATAAATAATGTATGTAAAATGTATCATAATTTTATTTTGAATTTTTTGAGGTGTTGTTTTTAAGTTTTAAAAGAAAACTTTTGAGAATTATTTTTACAGGCCCGAAAGAATTGGTACTAAAAAAGTTTAAATATTTTTAAACCTAAAACAAAGATTTTACCTGTTTGGACCTTGAGCTATATGAACGAGATAAAAATAAATAAAACCTTTTTTATTGGAGGCCTGAAACAATTAGTACCAAAATAAATTATAATTTTTAAAACTTAAAACAAGGATTTTATGTGTTAGGGCCTTGAGTTTATGGATGAGACCAAAAGAATTTTAAAACTTTGTTTTTTAAGACCTGAAGCAATTAGTACAAAAACAAAAATTAAACTTAAAACAAAGATTTTATATGTTTGGGCCTTGAACTGATATGGATGAGACCACAGAGATAATTTTTAAGACCCTTTTTCCTTAGAGACCTTAAGCAATTAGTGCTAATTTTTTTTTAATTATTTTAAACTTAAAATAAGTATTTTATGTGTTTAGACCTTCATGTTAGATAAAGGTTTAATTAAAAAATGGATTGAAAAATAAAATGATCTTTAAATTAGTGAACTGATATGGTACTGTCCTAAAAATTTCTTTCAGGCACAAACATATGACCCTGAAGGTGAGTATGTTGCATACTGGTTGCCACAATTGCACAAAATCCAAAAGGAGAAAAGGAACTTCCCTGGAAATATGTACATTCCTCAAATTGTGCCTCTCAAGTTTGGAACAATTAGTGGAAACAACAAGGATAGGTTTGGTGCAAGAAGAATCAACCATAAAGGAAATGAAAGAAAATGGAACTTTCAAAAGAAATGACACCTATCATCTTTCTTAAAATTTTTATACATCAGAATTATATATATATTAGAGCTTTATGCTTTGTAACTTAAATTCATGGTTTTTTATACTTGTTCTGTTATGTATGCTTTCTTTTTCCTCTCAATAAGAGTAAAAAAGAAGCTGTTTCAGTTTAAATTTCAATACTTGTTGTAATGCAATACACGTGAATTTCTGCCATGAAGTGAGATAATATCTGTATTTTTTACCATGAAATTTTCTCCAGAACATTGCATATGAACATATGTGCTACTGTTTATTGATTTAAATTATAATAATTTTATGTCATCTATTTTAATATTTGAATTATGAAAATTATAATCATGTGCTCTTTATGAGTTAAAAATTGAAGAAAAAAACATCATGAAATGTATTCACTTAAAACAAATTCCATTAATTTTTAAATTTAAATTAAAATGTTATAAATTTAAATTAATATATATATATATATATATATTGATTTTATTAAATAATTCGAATCATAGTAAAAAAAATAAGTTGTATTACTGTATGATCAATCAAAAACATTACATGACTATATATTTGTACTTTTATGAATTAAAATATAACAAAAAAGTAGTTTATGTGATTAAATGTTTCTCAATTGAAAAATAAAGTTACTTTTGTATTGAAGAGAATGTTATTCATGCTTGTCTAATTAAACCAAGACGTTAAAGATAATAACTACCCCCTCCGTTTGAGCCAATAATCTATCTGAAATGATTAAGGTCCCAACGATCTAACCATTGGTAAATTATGATTAAGGTTCTAACATCTTATCATTGGCACAAATAGACGGTCCTATGGTGATGTGGATATGGTTAAGGTCCTAACCATCTTACCATTAGTACTAAGTAGATTCTATTTCTGTGCCTCAACCAATTTAAAATATTATTAATTGTTCTACTACTTATTCTTGAATGAGAGTATTTTTTTCTTACTATCTTGATTTCATATTTTTTTTATGGGTTACTTCTAAAATATTTCACATTTTTTTCTTTAACTTATTCATAAATAAAAACTCTATGGAATTCATCTAAAGTTAATATATATAATATTTTTTTCTCTCACATCATAGTATATTTTCTTGTTTTGATCGTAAATTCATATTAGAAAATTTTTTAGACATAGTCTTATTATTTTCAATCTTTATGGATTGAAAGATTTATATACAACAACATACGTACACTTTTGTCTATTGATTTTAAAAATATTTTCATTATTATTTTCAGAATGGATAATTTTTTTCAGTAAACAGAGGTGGTATATTTATGATGTCTCTTATAAAATGTTTGAGATGTATTGACCATGACAAGATCTTTTTAATCGATTACTCTAATGTCAATTGTTAAAATGTTAGGACTAATAAATATCAACCAAGAGGAAGAAAGAGGGTTAGTGAATTGGTTTAGAATTTGAATATAACCTTATTGAAAATTTTAGTAGTATACATTAGTTGTCTTAAAATAACTTTTTCAAACTTTCAAAGATTTTAACAAATACAAAAAAAGAGAATAGAACAAGTCACACACAAAAATTTATATTGGTTCAACTCTAATGAGTTTACATTCAAAGAAATTTCACTATATCAATGTAAAAATTACATAATGACAATATTACCTATGCACTCTTAATCTCTTACAAACAAAAACAATTATTTATGATGATGTTATACACAATCACCCTACAACCTTACCTACACAACAAGTATAACAACAATTAATAATTTATAGGAGTAAATAAACGAAAACACTTCAGGTGTGGGTTTTACACAAGAAAACAAAATTTGTTATTCTTTAGTTACATCCAACCATGCTTGAATGCTTATAGTCTTGATTTTAACAAATTAAGGTTCTTTATCCTCCAAAAATACTTGATTGTCGTTTTTTCTTCATATATTGATGTTTTAAACATATGTTTTGCACATAAAAAAAATAAATCATACTCGTTTATATACAAAACACATTACTTGTAATTTCAATCGATTAAATATTTAACATAATCGATTAAAATAATAATTTTTTTTCTTACATATTAACTAAAAGTTAAGAACTTAATTATTCTATACATACATGTTAATTCCATGATAAACATTTAAATATCATAAAAAATAGTTTAAACATCCTGTCAGCAAATTTAAGTGTGGCCATGAGTTTTATAATAATTTTACCATTTTGGATGGAGAAAATGTTATTTATTATTAATCTCAAAGTTCAATTGGAGTATAAATTATATTATATTTTTATTTCTCTTTAAATTCTATTATAAAAACGTGTATATAGTAATGTTATAAACATCAGCTAAAAGACATGCATTACACATGTGTTTAATTTTTTATAATAAAAAATAATAAAATATTATTATTATAATTATAAAAATAAATAAATAATTTTTATAACTTTTGATTTATTTTGAAATTAGTTTTATACTCTAAAATTATTAAGTGTAAAAATGGTTAAATAAAAAAACAGTTAAATTAAAAAAAATAAAAATAAAAATAAAATTGATAAAATATTTATTTTAATTTGAAAAATAATTAAATATTAAAATTAAAAAATAAATATGAACACTAAAAAAGAATCGTATAGACAATTTTGTTTTAGGACAATATCACAAATAAAGTAAAATTAGATTTTAATTATCTACAAGTCTTAATCATTTGAAAATAAACTAACACATTTAATATCTTAACTTTTTTTAAAAATATATATTTAACTATTTTTTATGACATTCCAAATCAAAATTTATTGATTTAATTAACTATTTGTGGAAATGAAAATACTAGTTTAACTTCGGTAGGTCTTTAAAACACTTAAAAAATTACACATAATCATGAAATATAAACATTAGAACAAATTTGATTAGGAAACTAATTTTTAAATTAAAAAACTTAATTCAGTGACTTATTTAAATATTTCCAAAATGAAAAACTTACATACCAATTAAGATGTATTTTTTTCTGGTCAAATAACTATCTCCTTGCAAATCAAATTCATGTTCTTAACTTTAATATTAATTATTCGATTGGTTAAAATTATTAGAGTTGATAGTTAGGGTATACTTTTTCCTACTTAAGATTATGACATATAAAATATGAATTACAGAAGTCGCATGACCGTTTAGCCTTTCTTTTGATCAAGTTGAGTTTCAAAATTTATCTTTTTACTTATAAAATTAAAACTGTCTTCATTTATCTAAGTAAGAACCTTTAATTCATGTATATGTGTGCATTTGCGTACGGAAATGTGAGTGTTATACTTATATATATATATATATATATATATATATATATATATATATATTACCTCCAATTGCAAACACTTATAAACTTACATTACAGCAAGAAATTTAGTTGAACGACTTATTTAAAAGAATTCAAAATACAGGATTGCATAATAATAGTCTTAAATTTAAATAAGAAATCGTAAATCACATGTACCTATATATTTTTACTATGTAGCATAACTATACAAATGTACCTATTTTTTAATAAATTCATTAACAATTTTAATAAATTTCAGTTAATGAGAAAAAGAAAACAACTATCTAATGATAGTGTGAAGTTGTTTTCCACGGTTCTCCGTTTATAAATCATCGTGATAAATTT
Source organism: Vigna hirtella (assembly GCA_027742795.1). Taxonomy (NCBI): domain Eukaryota; kingdom Viridiplantae; phylum Streptophyta; class Magnoliopsida; order Fabales; family Fabaceae; genus Vigna; species Vigna hirtella. Next base: position 5,846 of record JAHCHA010012656.1, read on the forward strand.
GCAAAAAGAAGTACACTATTTTCGTTCCAAATCAATAGTCTTTTTAAAGTTCTCTAATAATTAAAAAAACGATGTCGTACCGCTTACTTGAGAACAGATAATATATAACAAGTTAAAAATGTATTTTTAATTAGTTTTTTACTATTTAATGTTTCCTGATCAGTATATTTAAAAACATTAACTTAAAAACCATTATTGAAATTTTAACAGACTATTTTAATTCTAAAATTAATATATTAGAATTAGAATACTGTTTTAGACCATGTCACTGTGCAACTATTTCTAGAAAGTTTTGCATGAAGTTTCTCAAATCTCAAATTAAGACCAAAAGAAAGCTATCGTGTATTTATTTTATGTTATTTTATCAAATTATGTACCCAAAGTTTGGGTCAAAGTTTGGGTCTTTGGTCACACCAGAGTTTGTAAGATTATTACACCGCTGTCCAAGAACTAAGCTGTATCTTTTTTTTTTTTCATAACACCATTTTCACGTTACCTCAATCATTAAGTTTTCTTTTCCTCCTTTTTCATTCCTACCAATTCAGAAACCTCATCTCTCATATGCTTCCCCCAATTCTTACACATTGGGAATTCAAAAAGTCGCTACGATAATTGAGTAGCCTCCAAGTATTCCGGTCCAATTGCAATTACCTTAGTGTTCCTTTTGGACACCGTGTTCGCGTCCTGCGTGCAAAGTGGCAGAAATCTTATTCCTCAAATTCTCCTTCAATCGCAATACACGCTAGCGAGATCCGAACAAATAACGTGATTAAGAAACAGGTATGTTTTTTCAATTGAGATTCCTCCTTTGTGCATTCGATACTGCAAAATCATCGATCAATTTGTTGGGACGGTTAGTTGCGGAATTGTTGGAGCGAGTTTGAATTGTGTATTTTTTTTATTGGCAGGGGATGGCGAATGATAAAGTGATTGATGAAGGTGAGAAGGAGAACGGTGGTACGAATTCCTCCGAGGGTGGGACGAAGAAACGAAAAGGATTTTTGTCGCGAATTTGGAATGGGATACTTAGGTTACACGGTGATGATTTTGAGAAGAGACTCCAATACATTTCTAAAGAGGAGGCTCAGGTTATGACTAGGATGAACAGGAGATCACGATCCTGGAGGAGAATTTCCCGCCATCTTATTGTGTTTTCTGTCATATTTGAGGTGTGGTAATTGTTGATAATGTTTTTCTTCGCATTGAACATTATTTGGTGTGGATCAATAATGCATACTGGTTGCTTCTCTACGTTTCATTGTGAGATTAATATGTGTTTTTCTGTTTATTGTATTTTGTCATTTAAATATGGATGATGATAAAACCTTTTCCTTTGCCAGTGTTAATGGTTGGAGGAATTAAATTCTCTATACTATATTAAAGTTTAATTTCTCATTTGGAATTTATAATTATATAAAGACTTTCTTTTTAGTCTCAGCACATGCCATTTTAAATTATTTAGTCTTTACATGCATAGTTTTAATATTTCTTGAGATTAAAAATGGTACGTAAAGGAGTTAAAGGTGATTTAAAGATAATGTTTTTGTAAATATAGGAAACAAATGAATAATTAAACCTTTATCGAACCTTATATCGTAAACTTCTCTACGGTAGTTACTTACACCTTTACAGAGACACGGAGGGAATGATTAATCAGGGTGGTTATTCATTTTTACTCATTAACTAAGATGTTAACTAGTCTCTCTTTTCTAAATAAGTTGATCTTCTGGTCCTATCCCGTTACTTCGTTTTTTTTTTTCTTTATATGGTAATTAAAAGATGGGATTTTGCTTAAAATAGTTTAAACTTTCAGGTTGTTGCTATAGTTTATGCTATTATGACAACAAGATCAATTCATATGAATTGGAAAATGAGAGCACTCCGGGTTTTGCCAATGTTTCTTTTGCCTGCACTGTCATCGGCTGCCTATGCAGCATTTGTAAGCTTCACAAAGATTTGTAAGTATTTTAAGCTTTACAATTAACATACATATCTTGCACAAGCTGGTCACATTTTATCCATATTTAACAATCAAAGTTTTGTGTGTTCGACCGTAATTGAGTGCTAAGTGTTACATAATTTGCAGTTGTTATCTATGTTGATGGAATTTTAACTTTTATGTTGCAAGTCTCAAATTGATGTAATTAGGTGGTCTCTTTATGGTACGACTTACTACTGTAAAGAGTTTTAATTCATCTCTGACATTCGAACTTTTTCCAATAAAATAGGATGGACAAGTTTCAAAGTGAGTCTAAGCCAAAATTATCGGTTCACTTATGTGAGCAATGCTTTCAATAATTGATAGATCCAATATTCATAGCTCCATGCAAATACTGATCATAGTAATATTTAAAGTTCATTAAAAGTTCCTGCAGTTCATGTAATCATGTTCAAACGGTTCTAATGAAACTTTTGCATGAAGAAAGATGCATGATGGAACGACATTTGATACTAATAAGTAATTTCTCACTGGTGATAATTACTTATGAGATCCGTTCTTCACAAATCTAATGATTTTATCATTGAATTCCAATTTATTAGCGCAGTTTTTCACCTCAAAATTTTATAATTCTTAGGCCAACTGAAAATAAAATTCCCTTATTGTTTGAATTTTAATCTATAATGTGTGATTTTATAGGTGATAGTAGGGACAAGAAAATTCTTGAAAGGCTTCGAGCTGAAAGGCAAGAAAAAATTGATGAGCTCAAAGAAAAGACAAATTATTACACTACACAACAGCTCATTCAGGTGATTGTTTGACACAAGGCTGGTTACATGTTCAATATCACCTTTCTTTCATTTCTTGAAAACGAAGTGGACAAAATAACTTACCTATCAAATTTGATGGCATAGCTCCTAATTATAGTTACATTGGAAATTTTTTTATACATGACATTCAACACCCAGACTTCTATTTTTGTAAAGAATCAATAACGTACATGTGAATAAATTCATGTGACTGCTGTAATCAAGGTTCATTTATTTTATTGATTTAAGCTGCTGTGCCAATGTGTACACTCCAAAGTGCATTACTGAAGAGCAACTCTTGATGATATCTGTTTGTACGTATGTTAATATTATTGTGTGTTATGCTTATGATCTATTCAGAGATATGATCCAGACCCAGCTGCAAAAGCAGCTGCTGCAACTGTTTTAGCGTCTAAGTTGGGTGCAGATTCTGGTTTGAGAGTGTATCTGGAAGATCAACTCAATTCCGATGCTTCAATAGGCAAGAGCAATGATGTTGAACTTATGCAGTCCTCTGGAATTCGAAATCGGAGACAAGTTCAATCTAGATGCACTAGTCCAAGATCAGCCACACCAAATTCTGGTGATCAACAGGTTGGTCTTGGGGGAAGTTATCAAACCCAAACTTTTGACGACAATCAGCCTGTTGTTGTTGAACATCACCAACCTCAAACTTCAAACACACAAGATGGTGGATGGATTGCACGAATTGCAGCTTTGCTTGTGGGTGAAGATCCAGCACAGTCTTATGCTCTCATATGTGGTAACTGCTATATGCATAATGGTAAGGGAGCTATATTTGATTTTTTTTGGCTCATGTTCTTTTGCATTAGATCATGTTGTATTTACTTTTATCAACTTATTTTCTTTCAGGTCTAGCTAGGAGGGAGGATTTCCCATTTATAACATACTACTGCCCACACTGTCGAGCACTAAACAAACCGAAGCAATTGGATGAACGTATTTCTAGTCTTACTTCTCCAAATACAGGGACTCCAAAAACAGACAATAGTTCCACTGATGCAGTTAAAAATATTAGGGTTTCTACAGCTGAGAGTATAATGGCAGGCAGTAGTCCTGGAAGTGCTTCTAGCTCTGAGATTGGGGAAGTAACAGAAAGGGCAAGTGTGGATGAGAAAGTTGATTAAAAGAACGGCCTTTTTTTATGATTCAGCTGTTGGGATGACATGTCTAGCCCCTTGTTGTGGACAGACTATATGTATAAAGGAAAAATATTTCGGTATTAGTTTCCTTGGTTTGGCTTTGCAACAGGAAGAGTGTTGAAATACTTTGATACCTCTCGTAATGTGTGTTACAGAATACACTTATTATGTGAGTAAAGGCAATTTTGACTTTATTTTTCCTTTTTTTCGATACTATCGTGACAGTCTTCTAGTTTTAAATTGTATCTCAGAAATTTTGGGATCTGGATTTCTATCCGTTCTCTTTAATGGATTTAAATTGTATTAATCCATGCGCTATAATTTCATTCTTGGATACCTACTGAAACAGCTTATTGGAACTTTGTTCAACTTGTTTCTGGTATTTTGTATATATATACTGTACACGCTATAATTATTATTGTTCATTTCAAAACATTTATTATTGCGCCTGGACGTATCTGTAGCACTGTTTATTTACGAGGCCATTCTTTTATTGATTCCCTAAGGCATCAGTTTGCATGCTGATTTATTGGCCGGATGGATTAAAGACGATTAAAATTGTGTCGCGCGTGACTTATGAAAGGACCAAAAAGGCTATAATTGTGATGGAGGTATTGGGAAATGATACGTTTTTGACTGACCAGTTTTGTTTTTATGAGAGGGCAGATTTGTTCGTAGCAGACTATGGGTGTTTTTTTTACCGTTGTATTTGGTTTATTGATTTTGGCTCATTATCTTTCGCATGCGTTTTCTGGACTAATTTTCTCCTCCAATTAATAAGACAAAATGGAATTGTTGGTATGAGGTATTCATTACTGCTTCTTTTGGTTGTTTTTCTGTCATATCTTATTATTATTTACACTAGAGAATGGAGTTCTTCTATTTTATTTTATGAGATTAATTTTATAAATTAATTTATATTTAAATTGTGCTAAATTAATGGGATAAATTGTTTCGCTTATTTTATCCAAGATTTTTAACAGTAATGTGGCCATTGTGATATGATGCCCTGTTAACGTTTTATAATCAGTCAAGATGGTAGTGTTTTTGGAAGAATTGACAAACAATAACATTTTTTTTACTGGATTACAATGGTGATGATCTTTTTATTACATATCAAAACTTTTTTCATAGGCATAAATATAAACAAAAATATTTTGGATGAGTATCTTTTTGCTGATACAAGAGAGATGGAAAAAATGTAGTCAAATGAAATGCAATATTAGATAGAGGGGATGATCAAATGGAGGTGTTTCAATTGACAAGTTTTTAGGGTTAATATTTTCTCTGTATGTTAATCTAGTGCATAAATAATCTTATTCTTTGGAGACAATGGTCCTTTAAAATGAATTTTTTAAAGTGTGTTTTATTTTTCATTACACTCCTTATTGATATTGTTTTTAATAGTGATATTGTTGTAGTGAAAAAGAAACGCACGCTATTATTGTATATAAAGAAAAATAGTCATATATTTTTTTTATCAGTTTTAGTTTTTTTTTGTTAAAAGGAAACTATTCTCAGTTCAGTAAGTTTTAATAGTTATTGATATTTAACTAGTAAAATCGTAACATCATATAACTGTGTATAGTATTTTCGATTCCAAATTCATACATAATTGTGAAACAATAAAATTGTTAGAATTATCAAACAAAATTGTAACATTGTGTTAAATATTTAGAGACTCATAAAAATAACAATATTAAATAAATTTTATTTTGGTAATTGTTGTATAATAGACATATATTCATGTTTTTTTGAAGGATTTGTTTTGTCCTATACTTGTACCACAAATTGAATGAAAAGTTTGGTGGGAAATTGACTAAAAATCTTATGGTGTGAAATACCAATTATTATAAAAAATTTCAACTTAAAAAAAAATACTATTAATGTCAATTCTTGAAACTCATTCTCCCACACCAAAATGTGATATTCTTATAAATAATTTGAGTAAAGTTTTTAACATCATTTTAATAACTAAGAAAAAAATATTATAAAGTTGTTTGGATAGATTTTTTTATTTTAAATTATTATTTTTTTCATTTAAAATAAAATAAAATATCAATAATAAGTAAACTATAAATGATGTTAAAGTAGAAAAAAAAAGAGTAAAAAATTACATGACAAAATCCATAAATAAATCATAGTTATGATAAATTTTCTGCACAAATAAGATAATATTTGCACATAAAGGTACTAACAATATCACAATTAGGTATTTTCAAACATTTTATCATCAATACTTATACCTTTACTATAAAAATCCAAACTATTAAAATAATAAATAGATAATATAAAATATTATTAGTAGTGATAAGTAAATTTTATTATCACTTTCTATCTTCCTAATATAAAATTTTATCTTAATTTTTTTTTTTATATTTTGTTTCTCGTAGTATATTATGTATATACAAGCTCGAGTACTAAAAAAAATAATATAAAAATGAATTAAAGAAAAGCTTTTAGTTTCCATTTTCGAATACTTATGAGTTCTGTTAACCTATTTTGAAATACAACTCAGTTTAATTACAAATATTGATGCTGTTATAATTACTATGAGAATGATTAGGAAATAGGGTTGTTGCATTCTATGTTAAATTTGTGCAACAAGCGTCACAAATAATATCTTTACTAGACTATTTTATAATCTAAACAAATAATTTACACAAGAACATGTATCAACAAGAATTAACGTGTAGAATTATAATGGTAGTTATATTATACAATAATTGTTACAATAAACCTTATTTATTAATTATTTATGAATGTCCAATAATTTTCCGTGATAATTTCAGTATAAAAAAAGAACTTTAAGGATGACTTAGGTTCGGAAAACATGAAACAACATGTCTTTTATTTTATTTTATTTTTTGAGCTTTTTTTTCCTTAAAATTATCTATTAAATTCTTCTCCTTCATTTAATTTAGTTTGCAGAGTTTTGCCAATCCAAAACTTTTGAAACTCATAAATTAAATAAATAAAAAAAACTGAAAAAAAACACTTTTAATCTTACTACAAGTTCAATAAAAACATACTAATTTTTATTTTTAAATATCAAGTTATAATTAATTTAATAGAAACATATTAGTACAAAATAATTTTTAAAAGTTTATTTTCTTAAACATAATTTTGTAACTAATTTAATAAAAATATATTAATACTGAAAAAATTGATTTTTTTCTTAAACATAATTTTATAATTAATTTATTAGATGAATATTAATAATAATAAAAGAAGTTTAAAGTTTTCTTTTTTAAATATAAAGAGAGTGTTTTACCCACTTGATATTAAACTCCAAAAAATTATTATCCCCAATAAAAATAAATATGTATCAAATAAAATTAAAAATTCACTTGTTTAATATATAAGAAATATATAAATTTGGTAATAAAATGGAATGTGTGACGACGCACTAAACATAATAAGATAAAATTCAACCCTGGATTCTTCTCTTATCCGCAACAAAATTAAATGATCAAATTAATTAAACAAATTAGAAAAAGTAAAGTGCATTTGATATTACAATGTTATATATATAATTTAATTTTATCAAATTCTCATGATTAATTTATTATTTAATAATGTTGATGTATATTTTGATCATTATTATTTTTATAAAAATGAAATCATTTTAAGCAATAATCATCATTATGGTAATAATAATAATAAATAAAAAACTAGTGATAATGTAGAAGAGATAAAAAGTGATTATGTAGGGGTAACCTCAGGCACAGAAGCTGAGTCTCTGACTCAAACTTGACCCATCAATTTCCCCCTCTTCTATGTTCTGACATGACATCGGCATCCAAACCCAGCCAACCTCTGTCCCCTTTCAATTCCGTTTCTCTCTCCTCTCTCTATATTCACTCTCTCTCTTCCTCTCACTCTCACCCTTCCTTCATATGCTTCCTCAAAGGTAAATTCTGTAATATTTTTTTAATTCATATTCAGTAATTTTTTTACAAAAGTAAAAAGAAAATAATAATTAAAATTTCTTCTTCCTCTTATATCTTTCCTTTCTCCACAATCTTGCAGTGTATTTTGATCTTGCAGTTCATAGCAGTTTCGTTCTTCTCCTCTTCCTCTCTCTTATCTGTCTATCAGGTAACGCTCCCAGAAATAACTTTCCTCCTTTCTTATCATTCCTTCTACCAACTTCGCCTATTTGTGTTTTCAATTCATCAATCTTCGAAAACTTGTTTTTCTGTGTTGAAACACTGTCATTCTTTTCTTGGATTAGATAGAAAATTCTAGGGTTCTATGTAGCGGTTTTGCCGAATTTGGTTTGTCTTTTTTTTCAGCCGGGCGATGATTGCCAAAACTTGGGTTTCGGTAATGTGTCTGTTTAGACCAAACTGAAGACAGCCATTACTTCCATCTTAAACTTTTTTGTAATGCGATTTATGCTATCTTAGACTTTAAGTTCAAGTTATATTACTTGCATGTATGCTCGGAGTGATGCATGTGATACATATGATATGAATATGATGCTCATTTGACATGTTTTTATTTTCATGGAAATCTTAAATGGACATGAATTGTTGAATTGGTATTTATCAGTGTTTCACCCTAATATGTCAGGACTAGGTTGTATTTGTACTGTAGAATGAGTAGACCATCAACACGAGGTAAAAATAAAAGACACAGACAAGGGGATGATGGCAACGGGACTGTGGAAATATGGAGGTACACTTTCTACTTTCTACTCTTACTTTCTGATCAGTAAAATGAAAATTTATAATGCTAGCCTTTTGGGTTATTGATTGTTTTAAAATGTCTTTTGCATAGGAAAATTCACAATACTGGTGTGGTAACTCATGATGATATGAATCAGTTATATATGATCTGGAAGTCAGTTTGTTCAGGATGTCGAGTCAATACCAAAGACAACCCAAATTGCTTCTGTGCATTGGTTCCACCTCTAAATGGATCCCGGAAATCTGGCTTGTGGCAAAAGATGTCCGATTTTCTTGAAGGTCTTGGCCATGATCCGAATAAGGATCTACGGGCATCTGCTAATTCTCCTGCAGGTCTCACAAATCTTGGCGCAACATGCTATGCCAACAGTATACTTCAGTGTTTGTATATGAATCAATCTTTTCGAGAAGGCATCTTTTCTGTAGAACAAGATGTTTTACAACAACAGCCTGTGCTGGATCAGCTGACCCGACTTTTTGTGCAGTTGCATATTAGCAAAATGGCTTTTATAGATTCTTCTCCATTTGTAAGAACCCTGGAATTAGATAATGGAGTTCAGCAGGATAGTCATGAATTTCTCACCTTGCTTCTCTCTTTGCTCGAGGGTTGTCTTAGCCATTGCAAAGTGCCCAAGGCAAGAACAATAGTTCAAGATCTTTTCCGGGGAAGTGTGTCTCATGTGACAAAGTACGCATCATTATATTTATACAACTTATTTACTGATTGACAATTTTCTTTTCTTGTAAAATTCTACTTTATTAGTCTTTTATATATTTGTCAAGTGTACTATATTTTGCACCCTCTCACTCCTTAACCTAATAAACAATCATAAATTATGCTAAACATGTAATACGATTGTTTGCTTTTCAATCTTTACAAAATGTGTATTTGGTTGTATTTTCTGAGAAAGAATGTTTCTTATTTTACCTTTGATTGTCTTGCATTAACATGCATGTTACCTACTTTAGTTTTGTATTACTGTTTGTTATTTTGTAATATACTTCAAGACACTTATTTTTTTCTTATAACTGGCCAGAATGCAGGAGCAACACCAGTGATTTGTGTACATATGATCACAAATATGGTCTTTATGTTAAATTCTGTCCTTGCAATAGTGGTCTTGTTTATGAGTTATGAATATGATTCTCAAATATTTCTTATGATTTTATGCAGGTGCTCACAATGTGGAAGAGACTCTGAAGCTTCTTCCAAGATGGAAGATTTCTATGAACTGGAGTTGAATGTCAAAGGATTGAAAAGTTTAGATGAGAGCCTAGATGAATATCTCACTGTTGAAGAGCTTAATGGAGACAATCAATATTTTTGCGAGTCATGTAAAGGAAGAGTTGATGCTACTCGCAGCATCAAGTTGCGTACATTGCCCAAAATACTTAATTTTCAACTTAAACGTTACATCTTCCTTCCTAAGGTATTGATAGATTTGTGTTTTTATTTTTATTTTTATTGCAAGCATTGTTTCAACCAAGTTGTGTGCATTTTTCATTCTTTATAATTCTTATTTTTTGTTTCATTGTAGTTTTTTAAGCATGCAAGAGGACCCTGGTTTGATAAAAATAAGCAATAAGCATTTGACAAAGAATGTTAAGAATTTTTTTATAATATCTAATAAAAAATTAATAGTAATAAAAAATTATCTATCTGTTTGCATATCTTTATCAGCCTTGAAAGGGAAGGTAGGATATTATTCCTATGTATATTGCATGTAAAATTTCTGTCCTTTTAAGAAATTGTGTTCCAGTGCATAAGTGTGCAGAAAATCTTTTTTATAAAATATTTTATCCTGATTACAAATATTAGATAAACTTAATTGGATAAAAAAATCTCTCTAACCCATGTCTTTTCATTTAAACCAGATATCTTGTTCTAAAAAACTTTGGAAGTTGATTGGTTTGTTTTTTTGTTGTTCTTAATATGCAATTTTGTTTTTAGTTTTTTTGTCTTAATATCTTTTCCTTTTACTCTTGTACATCAATCACTTCTCTAATAAATTTTATACTTGATGAAAAGAAAATAAAAGAGGATTTTTTTGAATGGTTTAGGAGTATTATTTTTTAATTGTTAACTTTTTAATATTGATTATTTTTTGAGTAAATTACACTCTCATCCTTTGAGAGATTGTTAAATTACAGTGTTCTTCCCTTATTTTTGAAAAATTATGCTGATAGAACTTATATTGAATTAAAATCCAGAAATATTAACCAGGAAACAAGAATGTCCTTATGGTTATTAATTAATTTCTCAAATAGTGATAGCTCTAAACAAAATTAGTTTCAGGCATTTTTAGGAATTTGAATCCCCCACACAAAACAATATCATTGCATTATTTTACCCTAACTATCAATAACTTCCGTAATTAATAGGCTCTGCTCAACTAATTGACAGCTGAATCCACTAACTATTACACATTATAATTTTTTCTTATTCTTTATTGGATACACACATTTAATAGAAGATTGTCTTGTTCTATCAATACTCTCCCTTTCAAGTGGGATCTTGCCCACAAGGTGGAATTGAGGAAACACTTGTTGAATCTCAGATGCTAACTCCCAACTATTCTCACATGGTGAAAGTTGTTGTCATTTTAGCAACACTTCTACATCTCCCTGAGCATTCTGTCTGCTACTGAAAACAACTTCTTGAAATCTTTGGAGCTCCTTGTCTTCAGTCAGAGCAGCAGGTAAACCTTGTTCTGATGACAAACCTCACAACATGCCACATAGTTCTTAATATCATTTTTATATCCATCCAAGATACTGCATTCACCACCCTTTTGTAAGTCTAAAACAAAAACAAGAATGTCCTGCTATTGGAGAATCATGTAAATTCTGCAGAAGGATAAGAATTTGGTCAAGTTTACAGGGAAGCAACAACTTTCCTTTAAATTATAGCTGATTTTTTCTTAATTCATAACCAATGTGATTCTCATTCTTTGTTACTAAATTCTGGTAAATCTTACAGAGATATAGATCTTTAATTAATTTAGAATCCCATTCAGGGAAATTTTCACCATTCACCACTGATGTAGTCACTAATTATTTTGTTACATAAACTAGGGTATGTTCGAAAATTTCCATTGCTTCTTCCTTCTTGTACCCCACCCTTATAATTCACACAACCCAATTCTTTTCTTCAATCCTCCTTGCTTTGTTCATAGCTTCTGATAGTTTGAGGTTCGCACACGCTCAATTCTTCTCTTGCATCTCTCAGCCCATTCATTAAAGTTTCCAGCAAATACTGCTCTCTCAAACCTTGAGCAGAACCAGCGTATTTCTTGCACCAATAAAGCTCTTAAGATTGGAGCTCTAATACCAGTTGATAGAACTGGAATCAGATTAGAATCTAGAAGTAGTAGTCAAAACAAGAATGTCTTTATTGTTACTAAAGAACTCCTCAAACAGTAATAGCTCTCAAAAGAATTAGTGCGAGGAAGCTGAACCCTCCCACACAAAATTAAACAATTGTATTTTTCCATCGGAAACTGTTAACAACTTCATCTATTAATAGTGTATGCTCATCTAACCGACAACAAACTCCACTAACTATTACACATTATATGGAGGTGTTAGGGAGGTGTAAATGTTGCAGATGTATGCCAATATGGCACTTCAAGAAGCAGAGGTGCCTTTGCTTCATAGCCCGAAGCTTTATTTTGTCTTCTGATGTGTTTTAGCTGAAGGTATAAAAGTTTAGTGGCATGCATATTTCTGAGAAAAATTTACTTGGAGGGTCATTCATAGTTACTCAAAATTGCTGAGATCCATTTACATTCAGATGAAGCATAACACATTTTCATCTCGAGAAGGGGCATGATTTGCCTTGTTTCTTTCTTAAAATAGTGGTTTTCTAATGGTGTTTCCCTATGTGTGTTTGATTTTCTTCACCCTTCATTTGTGTTGACAGACTACAACAAAGAAGAAAGTTAATTCTGCTTTCTCATTTCCTGCTGAACTTGATATGCGGCATAGAATGTCAGAGTTGTCTGAGTTTGATTTGGTGTATGATCTGTCAGCTGTATTGATTCACAAGGGAACTGGTGCTAATAGTGGCCATTACATTGCACATATTAAGGATGTAAACACTGGGCAATGGTGGGAATTTGATGATGAGCATGTTACTAATTTGGGTTGTCATCCATTTGGTGAAGGGTCTTCAAATTCTACCTCTAAATCCATCAAGAATGAGGCAATTCATTCTGGAAGTTCTCAAGGGATGATAGCTGACAGTAATGGAAATGGTTTGAATGTCTCTCATTTGCAATCTTCATGTGTGGAGACATTTTTGTCTAGTGATGCGTACATGTTGATGTACCATCTTAAACATACGAAAGATGTAGGTGAAAGTGGGAGTGTAATTTGTGGAGCTAGGCATAATGAAAGAGAGGGTGTTGAAGTTGCTTTGCAAAATGGCACTTCTCTTCCATTTCATATTTATGATGAGATTCAAAATTTTAATGCCTCATATGATGAGGTTTGTCAGCAGTACAGCAAGATGAAAGAATTCGAATTGGGTCGTATTACTGGGAGGAGACAGGAGGTTCGATCTGTTTTAGCTGAAGCTCCTGTTCAACCTTTGGAGCAACCATTTTACTGGATTTCTAGTGAATGGCTTCGCCAGTGGGCTGACAACATTGTTCCAATGTTAGTTCTTATTCCTTTCAAATAATTATTAGAGTCATGTTAATTGAAGTATTTTTTAGGATGCTTACTTTTCAAGGTATATGCAGCCCTCTTGACAACTCGCCTGTTCAATGCTCACATGGGAAAGTCCCAGTTTCAAAGGTTACCTCAATGAAGCGGTTGTCTGCCAAAGCATGGGATATGTTGTTCTCCAAGGTAACTTTTTGTTAGTCAGCTGTTACATATTTTTTGTGGATTATTAATTTGTACTTGTGGTATAATGCCATTACGGTTTGTTTGGTGTTGAAGATATGAATAGGGTTGAATCCAAGCATGATAAACTTAACCCTGTCAAATGATTGGTGTACCTCAGATAATTATATAACTCAATTGTGTTACCTTTTCCTGTATTTGATATGATAAAAATTATGTTCTCGTGACGAAATTACACTTTCATTAAAATTACATATAATATATTTTATTGCTTTCGAACTTGGTTTCTTCCTCTGAAGATAAGAAATACTTTGCATGGTTAGCAATGATTATGTCTTGGGAATGGTTAAAATTGACAAGAAGCTCTCTTTCAATCTATTTTTATATGTTGGGCTGGGCAATACTGATTCCAAAGTAGAAAAGAAAATTTACCAGATGTAGTGGCGATAAATCTAGTTCTATAAGTGAACTTTAGAAGTTGAGCGAGTAGTTGTGTTGACCATAAACACATTTCTTCCTGGTGATGTCTGTAAGGAAACTATAGTCATATGGGGGCTGATGGAACAGAAACTTTCTTAGAAATGCTTATATGAGGAGGAAAATGCTGTGTATACTTAACTGAATTAATTACAGTTTCTGGTATAATTAACAGGAACTGCATACTCTGCTGGACAGATGTAAATAATGATGATTTTGCATTTGATGGTTTATTTGTGTATCTCTTCCATATTCTTGTTCCTATTGCTGCTTCCGCTCTCACCATTTGCGGTAATAATAATATAGATGACGTGTTCCCTTTATTGACTTTTAAAATTCAGTATGGTGGGGGCCCCGCATTATCTCATGATGACCACTGTTTGGATTGCCTGATTCATGGGGCTAAGACCGTGGTTTCAGCTGACTCCTATCGGGATAGAAGAGATTCAATGAAATCACTTGCACGGGATATTCTAGATGGAAACTGCCCGGATGGAAAGTTTTACATTTCCAGACAATGGTATGATAACAGTTTTCTCATGTCATTGCGATTCATACTGGGGATTTTGGGGTGACTGTGTTCTATTTCTTGTACATAAGAAACTGTAAATATATGGACATACTGAACTCTATGATCAGTTTTCATTGGCTCCAATTTCTTCTTCATTGTGCTATAGGCAACTTATAGTTCAATAGTTAATCTATAAACATGATTTATGATAGTATGATCTATGCTGCTAACATCCCTAGTGGATTTTTTTTTACTTCACTACACTAATAGGATGGTTTCAAAGTAATGGTTTATATCTTTTCATGGTGAGGAACATGCTTTTGTAGGTTGCAACAATGGTGGAAAAGGAAAGTTCTTGATGCTCCATCTGAAGCTGATGCTGGGCCAACAGCAGCCATTAGTTGTCCACATGATCAACTGCTTCCTGAGCAAGCTCCTGGTGCTAAGCGTGTGCTTATTCCTGAGAGTTTTTGGCTCTTCTTATATGAAGATGCGGTGTCTGTGAAGCCTGGTGATCCTTTGGGTGGCCCAACATTTTCTTCAGATTCTGAACAGTGTTCCCTATGCAGTAATGAATTATCAGAAGTAGCATGCTTTGAGGACTCCTTGAGGTTTTAACATTCATTCATTGCCACTAATGCAGAGCATTATGCAGACAAATTTTAAACTGATTTCCTGTCTTTATGCTGCAGATTAGTTAAACAAAAGCAACGTCAGAATCATGAGAAATTGTTCCAGGCTAAAAGTCTGCCACTTTCTCTAAACTGCAAGTATTTCTTGGTGCCTTCATCTTGGATTTCAAAATGGAGAAATTACATCAATCCAACCCTGAAGAATTCAGATAAACCTGAAACTTTAGATGGGGCAATTGATTCATTGTTATGTGAGAAGGTACATGGTTACTTATCCTTGATTATCTGTCATATTTTGCAACTTTCTCCACAGTATGGATTATGTTTGCTTTAGTTACTAAATATGATTTTGACTGGTGTTTGGTTAAATTTGTGAAAAATAATTTTTGCAACTGTTAAGAGGAGATTTATTTCTAAAAGGTATCCTATCCAGTTTGCGATAGGGACTTTATTAGCAGAGATTACTCTTGAGCGGACCGACTGATTTGGTCTGCACACTGATAAACTTTTCATTTTTGTGAATTTAATCCTTAGGAAATTGGTATGATGAAATTTGTGTTTTTGTTTTGCATCAGCACTCACAGCTTCTTGAAAGACCTCCTGAATTGGTTTTCAGACGCGGTGCCATAATCCAGAAGGAGTCTTCTGTAAGTTGATTAAAGTAACTTTAATTTCTGTAATTTCGTCAAGCAATCCTAGTTTTTTTTTTCCTATTTGAGATGAACTACATTCACTTTAGGATGATGGTTCATATTATGTGTTCTTGTCATTCATTTTTCTTCTTTCTCGTTTTTCACATTTCAATGGAATTAGTTTTAGTTACTTTGAAGTTCAATTTCCTTCCTCTATGTTAACCCAATCAATTCTGTGAGTTCTAGGTAGGTGGCTTAACCATTGTATCTGAGAATGATTGGAAACGCTTCTGTGAAGAATGGGGTGGTATTGAGACTAAAGGAATATCTGCAACTATTGATCATACTAGTAATCCAGACAATGTTTTGGCTGGATCCAGTGAAGAAATGCTGACATGCAAGGATCAGTTGGGCACAGCAGATAAAATGAATTATGAAAATGGAACTGGACTAATCTTCATCAAGACTTGTCCTGAGGTAATCCAAAATTAGGCCTTAGTTGATTAGCTATACAGATGGCCCCCATGTCCAATTGTTGCACATTAGTCATTTAGAAAATAAATCCTACATTCACAAGTTTTCATTAGAAAGTCATTTAGAAAATAAATCCTACATTCACAAGTTTTCATTAGAAAGCCATATTGTTGGTTTTCCTATTTTCCCCTCCACTAGCTTCTTTCATCTCATAAATATCACAATAACTTTTTGTTTGTGAATATTTGATTCTTTAGGTGTTCCCCATTTGCCACATTATCCCATAATTCTATAATCTACTCTCGTCATTGCATTTTCGTTTTTAGTTTAGTTCATTCTTATATTCTTGTGCTAAATTATCTTTCTTTTATTGGATAATATATTTTAATCCTTGCTTGAGCTATACTTTTTCCAGGTTTGTGAAAATTGCATTGGAGAAAGAGAGAGCTGTGAGCTGATGCAGAAGCTTAATTATTCCAACGAGGACATATGTGTTATTCTTGTCCGTGGTAAGGAGGTACCAAGATCAATGTTAGAAGCTTCAAAGGGGTCTGTTGAAACAGATCGTCGAGTCTCCAAGCGCTCCCGTAAGACTAAAAACGGGAGTTCAATTAGTCTAAAAGTTTCTGCTTCAACAACATTATATCAGCTGAAAATGATGATATGGGAATCCTTTGGGGTAAGTCTAGCCTGTTATATGTATATTGCTTTACTGTGTTTAAATGTTGAAACTAAGCATGTACTGAAAATGGCTATAAGGAGTTTCCATAATAGTTGTGGGTCGTGTGCATAGTGTGCATAATATTTATTATAGATGTTAAATGCTTTCCTACCAAAGCATTAAACCATTCTTGGGCCTTTGCTACCACAGGTTAGTATTGAGTTTTTAGCAATGGAAATTGGAATTCCTGTAAATTTTAAAGAACATGTAAGGGCATTTAATTTCTAAACACTACCAATATGGATTATAAGTGAAGAAAGTGGGTAGAAGTAATAATTTAGTTAATCTTTTGACATGAACTGGATGAACATCTTTTGTCATAAGAGAGAACATTTGCTATAAAAGATAACAGCTTCTTGATATGTATATTTTTGTTCATGAATCTTATTAATGATAGTTGTCCTGTCAGGTTGTTAAGGAAAACCAAATACTGCATAAAGGTGATAGGATAATTGATAGTGATAATGAAGGTGCTACCCTCGTGGATGTGAACATATTTGCTGGAGATCAGCTTATAGTGAGAGACTCTGAGATCCACGAAAATCGAGATATTGCTGGTAAGCTATTTGCTAGTGGCAATCTGGTTCTTCATTCTATTATGTTATAGTTAGTAGGCGACACAGGGAACATGGAAAATAATGTTTTTTATCTTTTAAAGTTGAAGTCTGAATTGCATAATTATGCTAATCTTTTTGCAGATGAGCTTTGCGATGATAAAAAAGATCTGCAGCATACCGAGGAAGGGTTCCGTGGAACACTTCTTACAGCAAATGTTTCATCTCAGGTTGTTTAAGAACCGCACTTTCAGCAGCTGATATCTCTGTAACATCTTTTTGTTGGTGTTATCAAAAGAAAAGCTGGATGAAGTAGTGCGAGCAGTGCAACCATGTAAATCCATGTGCCTGGTGCTTTAAAACTGTCAACAGTTATTTTATCCTTCAAAGCCTGGGTAGAGGCAAATTTTGGAATGTATTAATGTTCTAGTAACTTATGGTACGTCTGTTATCTCTGTTTGAATCGAGACATTGTCAGAAAAACAATTGTTGTTTTAGTTTACTTATTTATCATTAGTATCTTTCAGGTAAACATTTAGTCTGTGTCTTTTGTTGAATACATTAACCGAGTTTAAAAATTATTTAGTTATTTTTGGAGTTATATTAATTTTAGTGTGAATTATTTATTATTTTTTATGTTCATTCAAATATTATGAATTATCTAATTATTTTTGGGATATATCAGTTTTAAAAATGACTTATTTTTTATTTTTTATCAATTGTGATATGTGCTTATATGTTCACATTAAAAAATTATGAATTACTTAGATATTTCTGTATTCATACAAATCTCCATATAAACTGAATATGAATATTAATAATATCTGAAATTTTCAATATAAATATATAGATATCTCTATTTTTATATCTATTTTCCTTCTAATATTTCCTTTTAATATGTTCAAATTATTAAAATTATATATATATATATATATATATATATATATATATATTCAGTTTTATAACTTTTCTTCGTTTTTTGTTTACATTCTCTATTTTCTTTTTTAAGAGTTTTAACTTGTTTCTGTTTTCATAAAAATCTCCATGTATTAATAATATCTGAATTTTTCAATATAATTATGTAGATATCTCTATTTTAATACTCGTATTTCATTTAACACACACATATATATATATATATTAAGTTGTATAACTTTTCTTTGTTTTTTTGTTTACCTTTTCTTTTTTCTTTTTTAAGAGATTGATTTATTATGAAATTCATTCAAATTTTTAAGATATTTTTTATGTTTTGGTTAAACATTTAAACTCTTTAATATTTTTATTTATTGTCTTTTTATGAGAATGTTTATAATTTCTTTTCACTTATTCTTAACTTTTGTTTCATTTAAAAAATTCTTTTATTTTGTAAAACAATTTTCATAATCTCTTAATAGTTTAAAGAATTATTTTATTTTTCTTTAAAGAACTCTAATTAATTTTAATTACATATTTGTCTTTTTTTTATGATTTTATTCATTGGTTTATAAATAATTTCTAAAAGACAAATTCAAAAATTAAGATTTATCTAATTATTTTTGTCGATATATCAATTTTAAACATGAACTATTTATTATTTTTACTAACCAAAAAAGCTCTCTGTTGTATGTTCACATTCAAAAATTATAAATTATTTAGTCACTTTTGAATTACATCAGTTTTAGATATAAATTATTTATTATTTTGTACCAACTCAAAAGATAATCTCTTGTTGTATTTACATTCTAAAATTATGAATTATCCAGTTAATTTTGGGATTACATCAGTTTTAGACATGGAATATTTATTACTTTTTACCAAGTGAAAAGAAAGCCTCATACAAATTATCCAATTATTATTATCAAATTTAGACATGAATTATTTATTATTTTTTACCAACTAAAAAGAGAACCTAGTGTTTTATGCTTGCATTAAAAAATTATGAGTTATCTAGTTATTTTTGGAGTTACATCAGTTTTAGATATGAATTACTTATTATTTTTTACCAAGTGAAAAGCGAACCTCGTATTGTATACTCAAACAAAAATTATGAATTATCTAGTTATTTTTTGGTTACATCAATTTTAGACATGAACTATTTATTATTTTTTACCAAATGAAAAGATAACCTCGTGTTTTATGCTTGCATTTGCAAATTCTGAATTATTTAGTTATTTTAGAGGTTACATCAGTTTTAGACATGAACTATTTATTATTTTTTACCAACTAAGAATCTCGTGTTGTATGCTTGCATTAAAAAATTATGAATTATTTAGTTAATTTTGGGGTTACATAAGTTTTAAACATAAACTATTTATTATTTTTTACCAACTGAAAATAGAACCTCGTGTTGAATGCTCGCATTCAAAAATTATGAATTATCTAGTCATTTATGGGGTTACATGAGTTTTAAATCTGAATTATATATTATTTTTTAACAACTGAATAGAGAACCTTGTGCTTTATGCTCGCAATAAAAAATTATGAATTATCTAGTTATTATTTAGACTACATCTCTTTATGCTTGCATTTAAAAATTATGAATTATCGAATTAATTTTGGGATTACATAAGTTTTAGACATAAATTATTTGTTTTTTACCAAGTCAAAAGAGAATCTCGTTTTATATGCTTGCATTAAAAAATTATGAAATATCTAGTTAATTTTTTAGTTACATAAATTTTAGACATAAACTATTATTATTTTTTACTAGCCGATAAGAGAACCTCTTTTTGTATGCTTGCATTCAAAAATTATGAATTATATAGTTATTTTTGGACTTACATCAGTTTTACACATGAACTATTTATTATTTTTTAACAACCGAAAAGAGAACCTTGTGTTAAATGCTCACATTCAGAAAAATATGAATTATGTAATTATGTTTTGGTTGCATCAAATTTATAAATCATCTATTTATTATTTTTTAATAATTGAAAAGAAAATCTTGTGTTGTACACTCTCATTCAAAACTTATAAATTATCTAGTTATTTTTTGGGTTACATCAGTTTTAAACTTGAACTATTTATTATTTTTTACTAACTGAAAAGTGAATCTCGTGTTATATGCTCGAATTCAAAAATGATGAATTATGTAGTTATTTTTTGTGTTACATCAATTTTAGACATGAATTATTTGTTATTTTTTACTAATTGAAAAAAGAACCTCGTGTTCTATGCTCGAGTTCAAAAATTATGAATTATTTAGTTATTTTGGTTGTCTTAGTTTTAGACATGAACTATTTATTATTTTTTACTAACTGAATACATAATCTCGTGTTGTATGTCCCATTCAAAAATTATGAATTATCTAGTTATTTTTGGGTTACATGAGTTCTAGATGAACTATTTATTATTTTTTACTAATTGGAAAGAAAACCTCCTATGACTTATCTAGTTACTTTACATGACTTTTAGACATGAACTATTTATTATTTATTACCAACTGAAAAGAGAATCTCATGTTGTATGCTTGCATTAAAAAATTATGAATTATCTAGTTAATTTGAGGTTACAACAGTTTTAGACTTGAACTATTTATTATTTTTTACAAACAGAAAACAGAACCTCGTGTTGTATTCTTGCATCCAAAAATTATGAATTATCTAGTTAATTTTGGGTTACATAAGTTTTAGATAGGAACTATTTATAAATTTTTACCAAGCGAAAAGAGAACCTCGTTTT
Source organism: Vigna hirtella (assembly GCA_027742795.1). Lineage (NCBI taxonomy): Eukaryota > Viridiplantae > Streptophyta > Magnoliopsida > Fabales > Fabaceae > Vigna > Vigna hirtella. The sequence continues at coordinate 26,963 of JAHCHA010012656.1, forward strand.
CTATGTTTGCATTAAAAAATCATGAATTATCTAGTTATTTATAGGGTTACATCAGTTCTAGACATCAACTGCTTATTATTTTTTATCAACTGAAAAAATAACCTCGTGTTATAAGCTCACATTCAAAAATTATGAATTATCTAATTTTTTTTTAGATTACATTAATTTTATACATGAATTGTTTATTATTTTTTACCACCTAAAAAAGAGAGAAACATTGATTTGCTGGTTTTATTGTTAGGCTCAGAATGCAATATAATATTAGAATCACAGAAGAGTAAATGTTATCGAATTTTTATCAATTAGACACCTTTCATCAAATATTAATGGTTGTTAGTTTGCAATCTATAGAGATTATGACGGGTATTATAATGACCTTCTATTTTCACTTTGATTAATAAAGTAATTAGTTTTCGTTTTATTTTAGTCCGAATAAAATTAACATTTTAAATTTGCTATAGACAAAAAAAAAAAGTTCTATATCTTTAAATATTCAAACAACAAAGTATAAATAAATTGATGAAGTATCGGTTTCCGTATTACATTAACAACAAAGGATTCAACACCTTCTACCGCAACTAACCATTAGATGACAAATAAATCATCGTGGCTATTATGAATATTAATAGTATCTTAATTTTTCAATATAATATGTAGATATCTCTATTTTTATATCTTTTTTAATTCTCGTATTCCTTCTAATATAAATACCTAGATATCTCTATTTTCATTACATATTTGTTTTATTTTATTCATTGGTTTATCAAATAATTTCTAAAAGACACATTTAATTAGTTTTACTTTTTTAAATATTTTTATTTATTATTTATTTAATAATGTAAAATTCTGTTTTAATATTTTTATATAATTATTTTTATTTTTTAATTTATTATCATAGGTGTAATTTTGTACAATAAATTTTTTTATTATAATATAATAACTTTATGTGATTACCATAAATTTTGTTTATCTTTATCAAATATATATTGAAATTGGATGATGCTAAATTTCAACTGTTATCAGATTATTTATTTTTTGTATGATTTTGTTTAAGTGATATATTACCATTTATATTAGTGTATAATAGAGTTTTAAAAATAGAAGTAAAGAAACAATTAAAATAATTTCGCTAGAATACCTTTTTTCTTTTATAATTCTTTAAAAATAATTTTAAATTTTATCAATTTTATTTCATTTAAATTTGTAAATTTAATAAATATTTTAGTTCTAAAAAATGTTATTAAGTACTTTAATTTAAAATGTATATAATTATAATTTTTTAAAATATTTGATAATGAGGAAATTAAAATATTTTATATTTATATTAAAATTTGAAAATATTATGTTTTCTTTATATTTTTATTATTTTATAAAAACTAATTAATTAATATTAAAATTGAATATGGTGGTTATTACTGTGATTATCAATCTTATCCGTTGTTGCAGATGAGACGAAGAGGAAGAGAACATAGTAAAAAAAAGAAAAAAAAAAACTCATTCCAAAATATTTTTCCGAAACATATAATATAAGTGTTTTGGAAAACTTATTTCAACAATTCAAAACCTTATTCTGAAAATCTCATTCTGACAAATATATTTTATATGCTTAAGAAATTCTGTTTTGAAAAACATATTCTTAAAATTTTGTTCAGAAAAATCTTTTCTTAAAAATGTTCCAAAAATTATGTTCTGAAAATTGTTTCAGAAATTCCTGAGAGACAAAGGTTTCCAAAATATGTAATGCAGAAGTCATTTTTTCCAAAAGATAAAATGGTTGTTTTGAAAATTAAAACCACTGATAAAGTAAGATAGAATTAAATTTATGAAGTAATGGGTTTCAGTACTACAGTAAGTGCAAAGGACTCAGCACATTCTACCAGCCAGATGACAAATAAATCTCAGTGGGTATTTTCTGAATTTATCTCTGTTTGGAAAAAAACATTCATATTAAGGGATATAAATATCAATAATATCTGAAATTTTCAATTATGAAAATAATATATATATATATATATATATATATATATTCAGTTTTATAACTTTTCTTTGTTTTTCACTTGTATTTCTTTTTCTCTGTGATTTGATTTATCATGAAATTTATTTATATCTTTAAAATATTTTTATTAGTGTAATTTTTATAATGTAAAATACTGATTGATATTTTTATATAATTATTTTTATTTTTTAACTTATCATGTGTAATTTGTTCACTATATTTATACAACAAAAAATTTATAATTATAATATAATAATTTAAATAATTACTATGTGTAAGAACTGAGAATTTTAAAGAAAATTGAAGAAGATCATGTGTGTGCACTGGATTAGACCGTTCTGTGTTTAGAGTGGTATATAAATAAAAGTTTCAAATTTTGATCCATTACGAGCTTACACACTCTCTCTCCAAAATTCTGATCTCCTCTTTTTTCTTTCTTTTCTCTACAAATTCTCATCAGTTGATCATCTGCTCTTCGTTCAGGAGGAGTTTGAGTGATCCTAGAGCTGAAGGCTTTCTTGTCAATCAATTAGCTTAGTGATTTGAGTCAGTAAGTTTTGTCTTCTCTTCTTAGTGTTTCAATTTTCTGGTGCATGCAAAGGAAATCTCGTTGCATGTGTTCATCCGCTTCTTATTCTCATTTTGGTCTTTTGGTTGATCTTTTCTTTTCAATCGGTGATCTTTAGGTGTTCTTAGATTTTCTTGAAGTTCAAACAATTTTCCGAAGGTGTAAAAGCTTTTTGTTCGGTCAAAAGGTAAGGAAAGCTAGTAATTCAGTTAATTGGTTTATGATGTATGAAAATTGGGGTTTGATGATTATGCATGTGTGAATAATTGAATGATTTGGTGTTTGATGTTGTTGATATGAATTATTAAGTGTTGTGTTCATGATGATTATGTTTCTGTAGAATTTTGATTCACTTACCGAGTGAAATGGTGAGGAAGTGTGAGAGTGAAATTGGGAAAATTGTGTTTGGTGAAAGTTTGGATTGTATAGAGAATCTGGACAAGCTGCTTAGGATTTGTTAGAACCTTTAAGTCACTGAAAACTGTACTAAAAATTAGAATTTTGATTTTCGGTACTGGAGTTCGTGATTTTGCATAATTGACTCTCAAATATGAGATGAAACTCTTTAGATAATATTAGAAAGGTTTAGATGATTTTAATTAAGTGTAAAAGATGTGTATGATATAAGTTTGGGGGATTAGAAGTTGGTAAGAAGGTTGTGAATTGGTAAGGTTATGTGTTGATCATAATTTTGCAGAATTATGCAGATTGCCGAGAGTCATTGTTGACCGTTCGGGTGTTCTGTCTTAACTGAGTTTTACTTCTGTACAGCTTTTCAGTTAATGACCGATCGGTCTTGTATTAGTATTCTGTTTTAATCATAGCGATCGTTCTTAGTAAGGTGTGTGATCTCTTAGTAGCGATCGGTCTTAGTGGGTGTGTGGTCTCTTAGTAGCGATCGTTCTTAGTGGATTATGTGGTCTCTTATTAGCGCTCGTTCTTATACTAGTGCTCGACCTCGTACTTGTATTAGGTCTTAAATACGTTCAGCCTAAGTTATAGGTGTTGGACTTCTCATGGGCTTTACATGTTCATGAATATTCGGTTATGATTGGATAGTAGTTCTTGTACACAGTTCGGTCATATTGTTCTCTTAGTAGTGATAGGTTTTATGAATAGTATTCAGTATAAATCTTAAGTGTTCGGACTAAGTTGTAGGTGTTCGTCTTAGGTCATAGCGCTCGGTCTTGTACTAGTATTTTGTCTAGTACTAACATTCGGTCTTGTACTGATACACAGTCTTGTACTGGTGTTCGGTTTTGTCATAGGTAGTGAGTTTTCGTTCGGTTTCCAACGTTCACAGGGTGTTTGGCATTGTATGTAATTTACATTATTGTTTGAGAATTTGTTAATTTTAACTACGCGATTTGTTATGCAATTATAAGATATTATATTTCAATTTGGTATGAAAGATAATTCTAAAGAGGAATGTCTCATTGAATGTGTATTGAAGTGGTAAAGTATGAATATGGACAATGAAATTCATGGCGTTCATCCTGAAATTCTGATGATTACAATTCTCAAGTAGAGATTGGTAATGCATTGTGTGAGAATGGAAGGAGGTCCTAGCCCATAGGTTCTTGGATGAGTTATAACGGACTAACCTCGGGTGGCAGTTGATGGTTTTCCAGTTACTACACCACCCGGGTGCAAGAACGGCCTCAAGCTACATATTCATACAATCTGAAAATTCAAGTCATTGGTTCGGTCATAGGATGTATTATCTGGTTATCTTGGTATGCTTGAAATGCCTGTATGTTGCATGTTTGTGTATACTTATTTTAATTGAATGATTGATATGATTAATTAAATTACTCTAGCTTACCCTTTTGTTTTCTACTTTGTTATATTTTCCGTTGAGTAATTCTTCTTTGCGATGATCACCTTTTGGGTGTGAGCAGAGGGGGAAGAGTGTTCGTTGGAGCAGGCGTTGGATGGAGAGAACCCTGCTGTTTAGATTATGACCGTTCGGTCATACAATTGTTTATAGTTTTGTGTGAACCATTCAGTCACAACTCTAACTTTGTAATAATCATTCGGTTGTGTACATAGTTTTGTAATAGTATAGGAACTTTGTAAAGTTTTAAATTTTATGGTTATTTTGTGATAACAAGGTTAACTTTATTTTCAGTAACTGTCTTATTGTATTATTATATGATATTGTATTATTATATGATAGCTCCTTTATATAGTTTTAAGCTATATTTTTGGGATGTTACACTATGAATCTTGTTAATATTTTTTTTTGTGATCTTTTTTAAAATATTTTAGTTTGAATATTCGTTTTTCTTTTATAATTTTTTAAAAATACTTTTAAATTTTATCAACTTTATTTTATTAATGTTTGTAAATTTAATAAATATTTTAAGTTTAAAAAAAATTAGTTAGTATTTTAATTTGAAATGTATATAATTATAATTTTTTTAAAATATTTGATGTTAAAAAATCAAAATGATTTATTTTTATAATAAAATTTTAAAATTTAATGTTTCCTTTATATTTTTTATTATTTTATAAAAGTTAATTAATTAATATTAAAATTGAATACGGTGATCATTACTGTCATTATGAAGAGTAATCCATTATTGCAGATGAAGAGTAAGAGAACATTGAAAAAAAAATTGCAAAAAAAACTCATTCCAATTTTTTTTTTCGAAACATATTTTATATAAGTGTTTTGGAAAACTTATTTCAACATTATATACATTTTGAGAACTTATTCCGAAAATCTCCTTTTGGAAATTATACTCCAGAATATAGTTTATATGCTTTAGAATTTCTATTTTGAAAATCATATTCTTAAAATTTTGTTCCGAGAAATCTCTTCTTAAAAATGTTTCAAAAATTGTCTTCTGAAAAATTGTTTCAGAAATTCCGACAGCAGAAGTTTTCAAAATATGTAATGCAGAAGTCATTTTTTCCAAAAGATAAAATGGTTGTTACGAAAATTTGAGAGGGTGTGCAAGCGTTTAAGTGCTTAAAATGATACATAGCGACATCAACTTAGATAATGTATAGCGATAGAAGACCTATCCAAGCGAGCAGAAATTTCTAGTTCTGTCTGCGCCATCATGATCGTTGTGTTGAAATTATCACCAGTTGTTGATGATAATTGTTTGTGAGAAAAGTCTCATTAGAAATTAAAAACACTTGTTAATGAATGTCATGGTTTAAACGGAGACATAACCTGGATTGTATTTAATAAAAAATAATATAAATAATGCGGATGGCTATAAAACTACTTACACTAATAAGAATAGTAGCAAACAAAAAATAGCTTATTGTACAACAAAATTTCCCATAATGAATTGAAACGAAGAGACAAGATGCTTGCTTCAAAAACCTTTGTATTCAGCCGTGCCTGAATCTTGAAATACACTTTCCAGCCTTGCTAAAACTAAAATACTACAGAATACATCGTGGGGCTCTCTTCTAAAGCCCGACCCAGTATGAACGTCCATTGCTATTGTGAATTGGAGACGACGAAGGAGAAGTAACACCCCACTCATACCACACCTGTTTCAGATTCCAAAAGAAATCAGATGACTATGGGAACACAAGAAAAACTACGAAACGTCAGAAGTAGCATGTGAAATAGTATTAACCTTGGTAGAACCACAACAGCGCCAAAAATGAACTTCAAGAGTAGAACCAGGGCCTACACAAATGGGTGCCCTTAATGGGAAAAATATTGAAAACCTGCACAAGACGGGCCAAGAGAAAGACACAGTTATTACACTGTTATCACTTTGAGAATCAGCATAAAAATTAGTATCAACAGCTAAGTACCATCGCAATATTAACATATACAATTAAATAACAATCCATGAAATCACAACATATTTTCGTCTAAGAAAATCATCTTATATAGAGTCCATTCAAATTAACAAATTACATCAAGTAAAACAAACCAAAACATTATACAAAGAATAACAGTTTCAAGGTTGCAACAGACCGGACGTAGAATGGATTAAAAAATGGGTCAAATTTTCTTAATTGAGGTGCTTATCTTGTTTACTTTGATCTTTACTATGTGTGTTCTTTAGGAGGATATATTATCCTTTCATATTTTTCTTTCCGTTTTGCTACTCCAATATAATTACTTCTCAACATGGAACAAAGCAAACAGAAAATTTTTCAATACCAACTGAACATGTTTGGTGTTGCTGTTGAAGGTTCAATTCCAAGATGCACATCCTTATAAAGTGTTGCATCAAAGTAACCAGCAAATCCTGTAATCAAGGAGAACACAACATCAATCTTAGATACAAAAATTCCCAAAATTGGATTCTGAAAATTTGAAACAATAGAAACATATCACACACCGTGTACCATTGCAGATCCAGTGTCACTTGGAATCTCAAAACTCAACTTTTTATAACGCTGATTGCTTTCATTTTCAGAGCGTTTTGGATGAGTAAATGTAAAAACCTACGTATAGATCAAGAAAATGAGCATAAGAAAGTACTGTAAAATTCACTAAAGGAAAAAATCAGTAGTATAGTGATATCTGAAACAATGCAAGGCCTTAATCAACATATAGATCAGCATCAGTTGGCGTATATTCAAGTAAAAAAAATACAAATACTGTATGAAGAAACTCACAGGTTGAGATGGTGAAAGTCTGGCAACATTGTGTAGTTTCACAACATAAGCAGTTTCAAAATGAACAAGATCTTTATGCGCCTTAACCTGAAATACAACCACAAGACTATAATATGAAGTGCCAACTTTCTAAATGTCAATTAGACACAAGAATTGGAAACTACAAGATATATACATCATTATACAACTTCGAAGCTGTCACTGGTTGGAGGAAACTTGTATACCTGAAAAAAATTCGAAAATACATAAATTAATCACTAAGGACCCCTTGAAACACTCAATTTATACTAAAAAACACAAGTGAAACTCCATGATTGGCAAATTTATTAGCCTCAACAGATTACAATGATTAGCAGAAACATCTATCAAATGGCACATTCAGACCCTGAAATTGTTTTGCACTGTCACAAATCGTGCCTAAAAGTGGAGGACAAAACAAAGAAAAAGCATTGATCTGTGGGGCATTATGACGCCCTAAAAATTTTCAGACTTATTGTTATCGAGTTCTCTTTAATTCCAAGATTTAAAATGACAAGACAAAACTTCAGGAACTAATTTGACCATCTACTCAAAATAAACTGTCCAAACCAGTTATAAAGTAAAGACCCCTGGCACGAAAGATAAATCAGTAATAACAACTGGAGTGGAAGCAAGTTACATACGAAGATGGTATTGAAATTCCATCTTGCTTTAGAAACCTTTGGGCTCCATCGAGGCACTCGGGAGAAAGCTCATTGTCGCCAAAAGAACCTAGCAATTCACTAACCTAAATTCAAAAGAAGAACAATCAGACACTGGAATATGCACAGTAAAAGTCAAACGATTGAGTAGTGAGCATTCAAAATATACCAATATGTCAGCTTTTTCAGTGGCATTCCAATGTCGCATGTCACTTGAGACTATGGTGACAATGTCCTCCCAACCTTCTAACTTGACCAATGCCTGTTCCAACAATAAAGTGACATGGGGTATCATTCAAAAATAGAAGTCTTGTTCCCAAAAAATAAGAAAAACTTTCACGAAGAAGATAATCTAAAACAATAGGCACACAAAAGGCAAAATAACTTAAAAAACGCACAAAAACATGAAAGACAATTGCAGGATTTAAAAAAAAATAAGAGCATCAACCCTCAACCCAAAAAAAAAAAAGAAGAGCCAAAAACAATGAGATATGACACATTCGAGCCCGTAATAAATATTCTACAAATTCCAAAACTTGATGATAATTACGTCATGTATTTGAATTTAGCAAATACAGCAAAAATCAAATGACATTAGCACATGAATTCATGGAATCAGCATAAATGTTGAAAATCCAGAACTTACATGCAGGGTAACAACTGCATTTGGATTCTTTTCAACAGCATAAACTTTGAGCCTCCTCCCAGTTTCTTCGGCGGCCTACATGTGAATATGACAAATATCATAAGGAATAGGATATAGCAAACAATATGCAAAAATTCATCAATTTAAGGGACAAAATCACACCTGCAATGACGCTCGCACAAGAGGCCCACGCCCTGCCCCAACAACCATCAATACCTAGACACAGGAATAAAAAGAATAACTTTCAGGTCGCTGCTGGTGTATGTATCAAACTCCCAATTTATCAAAATTAAAAAAGAAAGACACACTGACAAGAAAACTTGAAAAAAAAAACATTACAATGATTTTAGCAGATGCCTCTTCATCAGGAACCCTGTCCAATAATGCTTTACTGACTGCTCGTTGATACTGTCAAAAGGAGTGTTGACTTTTAGTTTACATGTAGGAAAGAAACCAAAAACATAATACATGGCCTTAGGTGACACAAAAATAGCAAGTGCAAAGGCCATTTTAAAACATGTATTGACAAAGCACAAACATCTTTGTAAGCCTATGCCAACCAGAATACAACACATAAATCAGACTCCTATTAGATATACCTTCTTTTCCTTTCTTTCTATTAATTGAAAATATAAATATAAATAAAATACAATTCATATAATCAGAACATCCAAAAGAAAAAAAACATCTTTGGATGAAGAATAGGATAGGCCATTTCATGATGCGAGATAAACAGAAGTTCTATAACTAATCAACTTCGATGTCCAATAAGTACTCAGGCAGAAAAATTGCTAAACAAGTACGATTTAAGGGGACCCAGCCAAGGGGACCAGAAAATATATTCATCAAATAGATACATTCAGTTAAGAATATCATGCATACACTGTCATACCTGAATGTATTTAACTGCATCTTTCTCAAAAGTCTCATAAGTCTGAGCTTCTAAATTATCCATCAAAGGCTGAAAAATTATAAAACATTCAAAAATCATTTATCTGAAAGTGCAGAATAATAAGATAGTAACAAGCCAATAACCACATAGAAATAAGGGAGTGCAAAAAATGCTTACTTGCAAGGGTGACTGTAAAAAATCCCTGTAACCAAGCTGGCATAAGATGCTGAGAGGGTCAAGAGGAATACAATCGCATACGATGCTATGCCTTAAATTCAAAATATTTCAAGATAGATACCTCAAAACGTTCTTGCTCAGGAAGAGGATCCATTCTTTGGTATAGATATCCAACATAGTCCAGATAGGGCCGCAAGGGATGTCTTTGTGAATCTGAGAAGCAAAATTACGGAGTTTAAACAGAAGGATTCTGGCAAAGGGCTACAAATATGAAGAATCAATGGAGCACTAAATAACAACTTCCTGTCCCTACATGAAGGTACAAAGTGATGCATGTGGACGAGCACAAATAATGGAAGAAAATATTTGTAAATATGTGGTATTATATAGAAAATAGTTGTTGTTCTATTAACCTAAATGCAAGAAAAATAGAAGTGGGTTCATATCAGGAAAACAATGAAAAACAAGTTTAATGTGAAGAATAAGACAGTCTAATTATTGATCTTCAAAATTAAGATAGCAAAGTCTATAAACCAAGAAAGGTACTTACTTATATCAGAAGTTTCATTTGCATCCATACTTGCTTTTGGATGAACAGAATTTCCAGATATAATGATCTACAAAATTGTTTCAAATTAGCTCAGTACCCTTTTGAACTTAAATTACGCTTCTTTTAATCAATCAAGCAGCAATGCAGTATCCAGCGGAAAAAACACGATAATATTGTCTCAGCAAGATAGTATAAATCATTGCCAAAATAGTGTCCTTATATTTACAATACAATACTATTAAAAGAATTTAAATGGTGCACCTGAATAGAATGGTTAAAAAAACCGGATATTAACCTCTGGTGACGCTTGGAGAGGCATGGACATCCATGAGAATTAGTTAGGAAGCACTGGAAAGATTCCAATCCAAACCGTTATGATCTATACTAATCATAGAAACAACACTGTTTGAAAAAACACAAGTTATCCTTACATCAGTATTTAATATAGCTGCTCTAACAGGCTCCCCAAACCAACGTCCAAGTGAATTTGTGGAAGGAAGAGTACTCCTAATGAAAAAATTTCCATGAAAAATTAATAAGATTCGTGAAATCAAATAAACTCACAAAAATATAGAACATAGGAAATAGGAATATAAAGCAAGTAACAAAATCCAAGATCAGAGTAAAATGTACAAGTGAGGAATGCTAGCAACACTATCTTAAACACCAAAATGTATGACTTCCAACAAGTTCCAATCTATAGCAAAAACAATGTTGCTAGGGTTCCTCAAATATAATAGAGGAAAGGATTAAAGTGTAGACTACTCACAAAATATCAAGTGCAACTGACAGTTGACTATGATGCTCGCACAACAGACGAAACGAATTCCAAGATTCCCATGAGTCATCCTAAAAGTCAATCACAAAGTTGGAAAATTTAACACAATCCAATTTTTAACACCTAGAAGCTTAAAATTCCATGCACCGGTCATTCAACTCATTTAATCATCAGCAAATACAGGTTAAACAAAAATAAAAATATATCGACAACCACCATATAAATATTGAGGATAGTGTTACGAACCAACAAATTCACTATCAAGCAGTTTGACTCTAGAAGTAATAATAGTCTTTTAATCAAGAATTTAAAAATCAAGATAAAGTTCAATTTACATTTAAAAAAAATACTTAGAAGTTATTAACACAAATAAAAAACTCTTACCAAACTCCCAAGTTTGAAATTAGCATTAAAAAATGTACCAGGCAAATCAAACAAAAGTAACAAAGTAAATACAAAACTTGCATTTTACAGTGAAAACTACATGTAAACCCAAAATCATAAACTTAATGGAGGAATTGAGTTTAACCATTATGTCATAGCTCACTTGCGACTTGTGTCCTGGGATAACATACTTTGATAATCAAAAGCATGACCAGTACTAATCAAACCAAGTACCCACCAAACATGCAACAATATCAATAAAAAATTCTAATTTTACAGCCAAAACCATGTTTAAGCCAAGATCAGTTTTACAACTTAGTCAGAGCATATGGGTCAATTGTTTATATAAAGAGCAGGGAGGAAGGGGTGCATGCTTGTATATAGAGCAAGTCACAACAGATATATGATACAACATAGCTGTAATAGAAGACAAGACCCTCACAACATTAATGTGCATATCTACTCACCAAAGTAACAGATTTTTCATCCATAGAGTCAACATCAGGTTTAACTAATGGAATCCTCAGCCACAACTGCAATAGAGTCACAGAAGATTGGAGAAAATGACATTCATGAAATAATCAAGAGACAAATAAACCAGACATTAAAGTGGAACACATAGTCGCACCTGAATATTATTTGCACCCTGTAAGATTTGATTTACACATCTGGCATAGTTAGCACAAGAAGTTCCCTTGGGAGCAGGAAGTAGGCAGGCCTGCAAAATTTTAAAAGGAATTATTCAGAAAAACCCTGCATCAACACCGTAGTTCTACACAGATACTGAAATTTCAATCGGCCATGACTCAGGGCTACAAATTATTCTGCCCAGTCACATGCCACAGGGGTTTTCTTACTGGTCTATAATGTATTCTAAAATTTATCTAGATAAATTTCGGTAAAAAAGTTTGATCAAATATTACATAATATATCATTAAATTCATCTTTTCTTTCACATTCTTTCATTTAAAAAATTAAAATGGGATATTAATAGAAATGTATTAATACCCAAAGTAATACATACACACACACACTCTTGCCATATCCACACCCTATCTTTTTTAAAAATTGTCTTACTCCATGTACATACTTCAAACTGGTAGAGTACAAAGCCAGGTACCATAACCATATCCATGTAACATAGGAGAAATAGAGATATCACAGATAATCAAAATTGTTAAAGCTTGAAAGAAAATCATTTTGTGTGAAAGTAAATAACCATTAAGTTCTGTGTGATTCTAAGAGAATTATCGAAAAAACTCACGCAGTGAACAAAAGTGGAATTACTGATCTAAAGCAATCAAAGTAACAATATTTGAAATTTGGAGTTTTGTCAATTTGGTTATACCAAAGCAAACCTGTAAAGAGAGATGAGAAGCCCAAGCAACTTCTTGTTTAAGTGTAGTTTCAGAATCTATCCTGAGGGTTTCATCCTCTGAATCCAGGTCTATCCATGAGCTAATTTTTCCTGATTACAATGCAGTAAACAGGTGAGAACATACATGGATATGAATACAACAGTATCAATGAAGTCTAGAGAATCTACTAATTACCAAAAGATTTTAAAAACCAAAAGAACAAACGGAAAATAACTAGGCTCTACAAATCTATTACATACCATATGCATCCTTTATAATTAAATATGAATGTATAAATGGAACTCTCAAAAACAAAAATTGAATACAACCTTCTAAAAATTGTAGTAAAAAAATAATCACAATAGCACAGACATACACCAGGAGCACAATAAGATTTCCACATTGATGACACAATAAGCTGAATATCATGTTTTAGCTTTGTGTTATGTGATATCTATTCATATAAGAAATTGCCCTGCCCTTGACAGAGTGAAAGATGTTTAAGGAATAAAAAGGAACATATTCCACTATGTAATGCCAATACAAAAAATAGACTAAGAATAAAATTTATTTTGGTTCAGGAATTTCAAACTTGAAACTCTAAAAAATTCACCAATAAACCAATGTGCTTTCAATCCAAGATATGAAAAGGGATGAAGGTAGATTAGATTTCGTTATAAATATGCAAAGTTCATAATTACAATTAAAAATGAAAATTTTAATAATAATAGGTAATTCATACCCACTACATGACTACTCCATTGGGATGGACTCAAGACCAAATCTGACCCAGCAAATGGCAGAACACCAGACCCCAAAACATCCTTTTGCATTAAACTTGGTCGATAAGAAGGATCCATCTGAATCGTATGGTAAAATCATATAAGATAAACAGGTAGTAGGAAACTACATAAACAAAAGGATCATTTCTCATCACATAAAGCTGTACTTCAACAATGTATATGTTGTTAATAGGTGAGAACATGTATAAAAAAGTGTCAGCAGTATCAAGATAGACTACACGCTAAATAAATCATATGAAAGGAAATCAAATGTTCATTAAGAAGCATTGTTTTAAAACCAGTTACGCATCAATTTTTTTGTCATCGCAGGAAATTGCAAAAAAAATGCAGATGATGTGGTCACATTGTGTTCTATTTGAAGAAATCTAAAAAAACCTAACACTACAGCCAAAATCAAAGATGAGTCAAGTTTTTTATATAACTTTCATAATATCCTAAGTCCCTCCAGTGCGCACGGGTTCAGAACTTCATCAAAAGCCCATGCAAGGTTTCAAGAATGTAGTCTAAAAGGCTCTTAATTGAAACCACATTGAAACAGCTTCACAAGTAAACCTTCAGACATTGTTAATTTGGGTAAGCTTACTGACCAGACATATATAAAATGCAACAAAAAGCCGCCCCACATGACTGGCTAATTAGCTACCACAGCAGCAAACAAAACGCACCTAACACCATTACAACCTTACTAGTCCATTCAAACATTGATAATAGGAAGTTTAAAATTTAAGCAAAGCATGGCAAACTAATACCAAGGGAGATTTTAACTTTGGAAGGTACGACTAAAACAGGCGTTATGAAATGTAGTTCGGTAGAGCCACACAATGAATCCCCAAAAGGCTCGCTGGTGGAGCTGTTTCACTGTAAAAGGCCCCGTGGAGCAATTCATTTAGGTGAGCTTACTGACCAGTCACACACAAAAGGCGCAACAGAAAGTTGCAGTGTGAGTGGCTAATTGGCCACCATTAATAACCTAAATTCACTACAGTGCACACTTTCACTTCACTCGCCACGTGAATACAACGCACAACACGAACACTATAATCTTCACTTCGCTGATTTGTGATGACAATATATTACAGTGCATCAAGAGATGAAGGAGACGAACCAGAGGAGCAACAACAAAATCGAAGCTTCCAGAATAGAGGTTGAAGTGGAGGACATGTGGCATGTCATCGTTGAAATCGGTCTCCACGCCGCAGTAGCGAGACTCGCTCTTATCCCCTGACCTTTCTCCGAGAGGCATTTTCGCTTATTCCACAATCTCTTACACCGATAGTTTGGGGCCGTATGTATAATGAGGTCAAGCGATTTCGAGCATGGTGTATGTGTGAGTTCGGAGAGTAGTGGTGGAGGGTTTTGGTAGGGTTTTGGTTGGGTTTTGTAGAAGAAGTCGTTACTGTCATCTAACCCTAGGGTTTGGTTTTCGGGTACAATGGGTGGGCTTTTTGGAGCTACGGCAAGTGATGAGTATTACTTTGTGGCAACTTCTTACCTGCACCTCCAATGTTTTCTTCTTGCACCTCATTTCCTCGATAAAATTACTTAATTATTCTTTATTTAAAACCTTGATATTAATTTTCCCCTGTGCCGCACCTCTTTCACTCTGCAATTCCTTCGTCTCTTCCTGGAACTCCATTGTTTCCATTTTCCAGAGCTTCAACCGGTGCACCTTCATAGATTCCTCACAATCATGTCATAGGTGTTGCATATCATAGTTCCTCAAGCCTAATAGTCCTTCAAAAGGAATAAGTGCTATAAGCCAGCGCCTCACCAAATCAAGCAATGAGTGCAAATTCAAAGATGTCAAAGGCAAAGCTATCGAGATTTTTTAAATAAAAAATTTACAAGCATGACTTTGGCTATAACATCTGAGGTTCTTGTACTATCTACAAAATCATCACAAATTACTACCACATTTGTAGTTAATTTTCAACAATATCCAAGATCGCAACAAGCCATGCACCTTGTGTGTGTAAGAAGCATTATGAATTCTACCATACGTTGATTTTTTTTTATTCTACAATCCAAAATATAATTTTCATTTTAGATTCTATAATTTAAAATATAATTTACATTTCAAATTATATAATTTTAAATATAATTTACATTTTGAATTATAATTTATGTTTCGTATTATACAAATAATACAAATATAATTTGCATTATGAACTGTATTGTTATTATGAGCTCATAGTCGACCGAACAGTAAAGGTGCGGAAGAGCCTCTAAGTTATTTTGGGCTCATGGCCGACTGATGATACATCTCAGGCCATTGAACCGAGCGGTAATAGGAATAATGTCATTTGTTGGTGATTAATGAATCATGGTAAGCTCATCATAATTTATAAATATTTGTCTGACAAGAATAACAGGTAACTTTTAACCCTGATAACTAATCTTTATTACAAGATTATGACAAAAAGTCACTAACTTTAGCGTCGGAGTGTCTTCAGCAGACACCTCCCCCGCGGCTTGGACAAGGAGAAGAGAGAAGACAACGCAACTGGATGATGGAAAGAACAACTTTGAATGTTTTGGATTAGGGATTTAAATCCTGCCGAAACATGTATAATTTATAATCGAAATAATAATTTAATAGAGTTTGTAAAATTAATGTTTTTAAATTTAAGATTATGTAATCGAAAATATTTACGAATTACACATTTGAAACTATAATAATAAAGATATAACTAAGATTTTTTAAAACTATAAAGGTGTAAATAAAACACGTGTTGGGTTGATCTTAACTCTACTTAAAAGTAGGTTCTATTTTATGTAGCCATTCAATTGGAGCTATTTTAAAGTCATAATCCTAAAAGCTCAATGTAAAGGAAGTTGAGATGGGTTAACCCATGATACTAATTTAGTTTTTCAAATTCTTTCATAATACTTTTAAGTGAAACAGTAACATGTCTAGCTAAAAATTAATTGTACATATACTAGTATAATATGTAAAATTTAATAATAGTGTTTTAAGTAAACAATCAATCTAAATAAACACAAAGACTTTTAGTATAATTAATATAAAAGATTAACCATTTTTTTCATTATGTTAATTAACTGGCATTACATAACATTGTAACATATTATTTATGTATATATAATATATGTTACCTTGAAGTGATTTTGATGATGATGCAATTGAAAACTTGAAGACCTGAATAACTTATATTGTAAATGTTAAAATCAATTTCTATAGAAATCATTTGTATGGAATCATTTTACTTTTGTAAATACTTAGAAGTTTTATTTCTTAGGGATTCATTAGGCAGATAATCGATTATTTGGTGTAATAATCGAATATCACGACTCTGGAAAAGAGTTGCTCGCGCAAATGATCAATTATTGTTCAGAATAATCGATTATCACTATCTGATTTAATATTGTCCAGGTTGCGCATATAATTGATTATCACTCAAAATGATCGATTATCACTTTTTGAAAACTCCAACGGACACAAATAATTGATTATCAATAATAGATTATATTTTGGGAGTTGTCTTTTCATTTTTTGAACCTTGGGCTATAAATATATTTTCCAGAGCTCTTAGCAAGTAACTTTTTATTTGAGAGTATTAGAGTTGTGTGACTAAGGGAAGCACGTGAAAAAAGTATATGTCATTTGAGAATAGAGTTTGTAAAAGTTAATCACTATTTATAGTAATTAATGACTGGACTTAAAATCTTTTGATTCGAACTGGGAGAAAAATCACTACTCTCTACATTTTTCAGCACACCAACTGTTTGTTAAAAGTTTTATAAAAAATTTAAAATTGTCAAAGGGACCATTTGATTGACCGTGTCACGCTTTCCAGTTTAACAATCTTATCTGTTTTATTTCTGCTGCGCAAAATCGGTACCGTTGTTCCAACAATATATACTTGATTTAACTTATATGTTTAGTTATTATATTTTAAATATATTATTACAGTATTTTAAAAGTTAGTTTTATATTTAAAAACTCTTATTTATAGTTATTATTATATATAAATCATAACTTTGAATAAAATTATTAATAAAATATAAATTATTAATGTATAATTTATATATATATATATAATTATATATTTTATTATATTTAAATTAATATTTTTATATCATGTTTATTATTATTTTTATTTATTGTGTATTTTTAAATTAATATTTTTATATTATGTTTATTATTATGTTTATTTATTGCCTATATTTTTAAACTATTTTTATATCATGTATATTTATCGACTATAATTTATTTATTATTTTAATAAGACAGTGTATTAAGATAAAATTTCAAAAACGATAGAAAAAACACATTGTTTAACATAAGAATACTGAATTAATTGTAATAAAATTTACAAGTTTTTTTATAAATACTAAATATATATTTATTATATAAATATATATATTGATTATTAAAGAAAAATAAATAATTTATTGAATTTAAGTATAAATTAAAGTTATACATTAAAAATATATATAAACTAATTATTTTAAAATTTCAAATTTAGATGTTTTATTTAGTTTTGATTTAAATTTAGATGAATTTTTTGTATAACAAAATTAAATGATTATCTTATGGGTGTTGTTCCCTCCACCACCACCCTATACTTCCTCCATCTCCCCATATTATTTTAAATACAATTATATCCTTAAGTTAAAAAGATTTTTACTTTCCCAGCACCCACCCACGGAACTCTCTTCCCCTTTCCCCATTTTCGTTTCACCTCCCCACCTCCCGTACTTCCATTCCTTTTTCTTCCCAGGTTTTTTTTTGGTTTGAAAGCTTCCATTGCCGTCGTGGTGTGAATGAGCGTCGTCGCCGTGGTGTGGAGGAACATCGAGGAACGTCCAAAGCATCAACCAGTGTGAGGAAGTATACATCAATAGAGGTGACATCCTTTAACGGAGGTGACATCCTTCAACGGATGTCCCCTAATAAAACAAACTCTAAAATAAAAAACGTAACCTTTAAACGGAGGTAACATCCTTCAACGGATGTCAACATCCGTTTAAGGTAAAACAAATAGGACCACAAGATCTTCCTAACTGTGTGGTTCCAAACTACAAGTCAAACAATCAACTTAAAATTACATTTTTATAATACTAATCAAATCAAGACAAAACATAATTATTATTGGATAGACCACAATTAGGCCGACACTAATCAAAGACTCACTTTGAAATCTATAAATACAGGTTTGAGGTAAAGAGGTAAGTGATTACATTTAATACACATTAAATATCTAAACTATTGAATTCACATTAACTTTGGCATCAGAAGGTTTTTCTACATGCACCCTCCAAGTAGTATTGGACGAACAACGACAAAAGACAAGCGGAGGATTGTGTTTGGAGACCCAACTGCAATACAATGTTTTGTGGGAGTTGGCCTCGACCTCATACTTTGAAACATCTTCTATCTCGACTAGCATGTCCATTATGGTCATCTCGTCAACCCGTCCATCATGGGTTATCTCTGTGCTCGTCAATCCTAACTATCCTGGCCGACCTAGGTGTTGAAAATCAAGTGTTGTTGTTTTAAACTTTATAATAAGCCTATATTGGTGTTTGTTTATTCTTGAAAACGTGGTAAATTAAATATCAAATCATTTAGTTTTACATATTTTTGTATTGTTTTGAACTCCTGATGCAAATAATGTATTTCGATTGAAGATATGATTGAAATTTTAATGTTTGAATAAACGTGATTTTTTTATGATATATGTGATTTCATAAACTAAGTTGGTAGTTGTATTATTTTCAGCACAAAGGAAGTTAAAATTTGGTTGGGAAAGTAAATTTTGGTATGTGTGAATTTTTTTTGTGATTATATGGTGAAGTGTTTACCTTGTATTTGGTTGAATTAGTGACTCTGTACTTGTGATTATAATTGTTAGAAATATTATATCTTTTATCTTTTAGTTAGTTTGTTATTATTTATTATTTGTATTTTGGGCTTAGCCCATATTTTTTCAATTATAAATAGAAAACCCTATGTGTGTTTAACACAAGGGAGATTAATCTCATATATAATTTTCACTATATTTAACATGGTATCAGAGCAGGTTTTCTGATCTCTTCCGGTGGTCTTTGCTGTCTGCCGGCGGCCGGGCGTCATGGCCGCCGGCAGCCCCTAAAAATTTCATAAGATTCATTTTCTCTTCTTCTTAAATCTAGAAGTCTCCTGGGAACCACTGCCTCCTCTGAACCAGTCGTCGCTCAATCGATCGCCGCTCTCTGCTGCCACCGACCATATGTCGTCGGCCACCGTCACAGTTTCGACGAGTGACTAGTGGATCTGGACCGTCTCTTCAAGCGCAACCTAACCCTGGCGGTCGCCGTCTTTGTCTCGTCTGCATGCGCTGTCACGCGCCTCCACTCTCCGGTAGATCTCGGACGCGTGTTCATCACGCGTCACCTTCTCGGCGTCCGTATCAAACCGCGCCGCTGCCAGTCGTCTCACCGAACCTCCCTCTCTCTGTTCAGACCTTCCAGAGCAGCCATTGCTGCCATCGACATCTGTCTTCTTCTCGCCGCATGCTTCTGCATCTTCGGACCTTCTTCTTCTTTCTGCGTTTTTTTGTGCTTCGTCTCCGTCGTTGATGCACCAGCGTCTAGTCCTATCTTTTCCGCTTTCGTCATCCTCTAGCTCTGCCGTAGAGGGTTTTGCCTCTGTGTTGTTGTTCTTGCCTTGTTTTTCCTTTCTCATTGTATCTGCCGTAGAGGGTTTCGCCTCTGTGTTGCTGTTCTTGCCTTGTTCTTCCTTTCTTATTGTATCTGCCGCACAGATCTGCTGCGTTTATTGCCTCCTTCTCCGTTGCTCTCCTTCATCCACTTTTGAAGTTGAAGTGTTTATTGCCTCCTTCTCCGCTGCTCTCCTTCATCCGCTTTTGAAGTTGAAGTGTTTATTGCCTCCTTCTCCGCTGCTCTCCTTCATCCACTTTTGAAGTTGAAGTGTTTATTGCCTCCTTCTCCACTACTCTCCTTCATCCACTTTTGAAGTTGAAGTTTCACAAGCTGCTGTTTGTTCATTGACATGTGATAACCCATCTCTGTTTGCCTCACACTCTTGAAGACAAATCATCTAGTTCAAAACCAAGTTCAGTTACTTCAAGCTTAGTTCATACAATTTGTATGCTCCAGCTTGAGGGGGAGTGTTAGAAATATTATATATTTTATCTTTCAGTTAGTTTGTTATTATTTATTATTTGTATTTTGGGCTTAGTCCATATTTTTTCAATTATAAATAGAAAACTCTATGTGTGTTTAACACAAGGGAGATTAATCTCATATATAATTTTCACTATATTTAACAATAACCATTTTATTTCTTGAAGGTATATCTTAAAAAGGTTATAAAAGAAAATTCAAGCAAACTTGACTAGTTTATTGGATTTATTTTATTGATGAAAAATGTTGTATTATGAATTGTGTAGAACTTATCTAAGAGTTATGAGATGGTGGGAAATATAAAAAGTTAGTTGAAAACACCTTAAATTGCACTAAATTCACTTTTTGTTGCATTGCCATGAAGCGTAATTTAAGCACCACCAAGTGTCACACACACAATAAGCCTCCTCTCACTTTGTGGTGTTGAATAGTGACTACTTGACATTGGACGATAATTTTGTGAAAATAATTTATTTCAATTATTATATTGTTCTTCTTTTTATATCACCAAGTGAAATGTTTATATTTAGTGACATCGGTTAATGTAGAAATATTTGTGAAAAATAGTGGTATAAAATTAGCCATATTAATTATTTTCAAGAAAAAATGTTAATCTACGATGTTTTGGACGAGACTATTCTAACTCAATCAGTATTAACTCATATAGAATATAATATTTAGGTGATGTGAATCAAAATGAGACACCACATAACAAACTTTATAATATGAAAAAAGATTATATTAAGGAGTTTAAGAGATTAACCCATGACTTATTTTAATACTGTTATGAGAATTATATATAATAACTTATAAAGTTTAAGACCATATTACAATAAAATTTATTGAAAGTTTAAAGATTAAAAAAACTTATTTATTTTTTATTTACTCATCTATAATGCACTTTCTAAGCAACATATATTTGAAAACATATAATCAAAACTTCGACCTTTTTTCCCTTTTAACTTAAACCTCCCGACAGCTCCTTTAACCTAACTCAATCTGCAAAAGAACATTGTTTTTATTATATAAAAAACACAATACAAAGGGAAATGAAAGAAAATAAAAAAGTTTAAAGCAAGAAACTTGCTAGTCAGAACTTCTTTGAGGTTGGAGCAAATGTTATGTTCATTGGGCATCACAAGACTCCGGAATGAAGGAAGGTACACGTCTGGAACAAGATAACCAGTTTTATTGATTAAACACTTTGCCAACTTTATTTCACAAGAATAAAATTTTTAAAAATAGAACAAATAGTTAAATAAGTATATGCTATAAAAAGTTACTAATTGCGATATAGTATTTAAAAAATATTAAATAGTTTATGACTTACAAATATGAGGCGATTTTATTTGATTATTTAATTAGTAAATAATGATCATAAATAATTTAAGCCATCAAGATTGTTTTAAGTGGTAATTGGTACATATTAATATTTCCAATAATTAATTATATAAGCATTTTAGCATGACAATCACACGCAATATTTTTTTTTTTGTATAACTAAAATTTATAACAAATAATTCTTCTAAATATATAAATCATGGCATGATTAAATGGGTAATAAATAATATTATTGAACATATAAAATATATTTGAAATTTATATTTTTCCAAAATATTAGGATTTAAGTTATAACTATAAATATTGAAAATAATAGACAAAGACATGAGAAAAATTTGAAAATAAGGAAAATTTGAATTATAGTATTCGTTTATAACCAATTATAAATACAAACAAACTTTATTTCAATCCGTCCTGAGTCATGATTGAGTAATAGTAATGAAAAAAACCATATTCATATCAGGAGCTCTTTTTCTCACTAGAAAATCAAGTAGAGATTCCAAAAAAATTGTACAAACGCTAAAAAAAATAACAAAAGGACCAATAAATGATTTTTTCCAGAGATTAAATTGAATTTGAATATTTTCAGAAACTAAATTAAGTGGATACTATAAAATAACAACAAAAACTAATTGATATTATAATATACCAATGAAAACGCATGCATATATCCTCTCTTTTTTATTACAAATTTAATTTTTAAAAAATAACCGAATTTAAATGAATTTTGATTTAAAAAATAAAACAATAATATAACTATTTTAATTAAAAAATAATTAAATTTAAATTAACAGTCTTTTAAAAGATAAAAAAATAAAATTATTTAATTTAAAATAACAATTATTAAAATAATGTGTATAGAAAAAAGAAAATCTCCATTACTGATGTTATAGCATATAAAAAATGTTATCGAAAACATCATAAATATAACCCATCGCATTTTAATATATCTTTTTAATGTAACTGTTGATAAAGATTTTATATTATTATTTTCTTTTTCAACATCCTAAAATAGTAAACTCGCCGTTAAAAACACTACTTTCTTTTCATAAAATAAAAAGTTTAATAAATATATATTAAAATACACGTTTCAACTGTCAAAAACATTTTTCTTGATAATTGAACAGTATTTGTTTGAAAGTTGAATATGTGTAAATGAGTCAGAAAACATTTTCGTCATAATTGCAACCGAAGCATGTGGTTTTCGAGATTTTTTGAAAAAAAGTCTGACACAGAGACCACTCTGCAGTGTTGCTTTGCTTTGCTTGTTTATTTCAGTTCAAATTTAAAAAGAAAAAACAAAACAAAAGAAAAAGATTCTCCACCACATAACTTGTTCCTCATTCACTCCGCTTCTCTGTACTTATGCACAAATCAGCTTAACTCAAAAGCAGACGCAACAAATGTCCCTAGGATCCCTTCTGCATTCACTGTAGTTGTTGTCTCAGTCTATGTTTTATTGTTTTCCAACTAACTTCAGAGCTTGACTCATTCTTCACTGTGCCTTTTAGATCATCGAATTAAACTTTGGGTGCTTCAGATTTTCGGTGTTGGTGATTTTGGATTAATGGGGGGTGGAATGTTTGGAAGGTGTGATTTTGTTGTTGTTGTGGTGTTGGTGGTGTTGGTGGGGTCAGTGAGTGGGATTGGTGTGAACTGGGGGACACAGTCGACACACCCTTTGTCTCCTTCGAAGGTGGTGAAGATGCTGAAGGACAATGGCATTCAGAAGGTGAAACTTTTTGATGCTGATCCTGGTATTTTGGATGCTCTCAAGAAGTCTGGGATACAGGTCATGGTGGGGATTCCCAATGACATGCTTTATACGCTCGCCAACAGTGTTGAAGCAGCTGAGAAATGGGTTTCCAAGAATGTTTCCAAACATGTCTCTTCTGGAGGAGTTGACATCAGGTACATTAGAAACCCCTTTGTTACGTGTCCGTGTCTGTCGTTTTAATTTTCGCTGTTCTTGTTGCTTGGCTTGGTTTTTTGGTGATGAAATGGTTATGCATAAACAACCAGTTTGTTTAAAAGTATGAGTGGAAAACATCATTGGAGTGTGACAACTTGGAATCATGGCGCAGTTTGAGAATGCAAGCAATGAGAATTTCAAGAAAATGTAAATTTCTGACTGTCTTTTTTATTTTGCATGTGGGAGGTGCATATTAGGTAAGGGAATTTTCGACAGCTTTGGTTGTTGAACTCTGAACAAGTATACTGGTTATGAATTTGTTATTTCTGCAATATTTTACAAGGGCAATCCCTGCGACACCTACCTTTGCTTGGATTCTGTTGGCACTTCTGCTTGTTGTTCTGGTGCTTCTGATGTTGCATTGCATCATGATACACTAATGTAAACTTTAGTTTTTGTCTTCTTCTTTGTTGTGTTCTTGGTTACGTTTTCAAACTATAAAAAGTGTAATGTTCATCTATGACCGTGGAATAGAAATAGAATAAAACAAATATAGAAATATAAGATGTGAAATTCAGCATATTGTACACTACCTATGGTTATAAATACTTCACTGCCATGTTTCGGATGATTTGAAAATCCATGTTTTTCTTTACTGAGCAATGTGTTTGACAGATTTTAATTGTTTGCTGCAAAGTTCTTATGTTTTGGATATTTCTCTGTGTTATCTCATAACTGATGCAATGCTTTTGAGAGTGGCGGTGTGTAAAACATTGCAACAAGACCGAAGATAGTTGTAGTGAATGGGAAATAAGTATCTTTTCCTAGATGAGTTTGTTGTGCAATGAAATGCATTTGTTTCAGGGGTTCAGCTTGTGCTTTGTCATGGTCGATTGAACCTATTTTCCCTTTTACTTATTTTGTTTGGAAAATTGTTCAATGTTTAATCTTCCACATCTTCTACTGCCTGATATATTCCTCTTAGTTCTCATATATGCCGATCTGTGAAAGCTCCACTCATTGTTAATGTATTTGGAATGAAAATATGTCCCTTGTTGAAATGATTCTAGATCCTAATCTCAGAAAACAATGTGCACCCTTAGCTAACCAATTGGTCTATATTCCTACCTTAGCTGGCCAAACATTAATCCTATCCTTGTTGTTCTCGTATGAAATTAATGTTGCCCAACATCAAAAGTTATGCTCTTCTTTCATGAAATGCTTTAGATTTGGAAGGTTATGCTTAGAAAGTTATCATGGGAACAACTCATGTCCTTCCTTACAGCTATTAGCTTAATCTTTTTACCTTGTATTTCATCCCTCAATGACCAAGTTCACTTGTGATTATTTTTCTTGAAAGTGATTATAGTTCTAATGTTAATTGAAGGAAAAATTGTTTTTGGGTCGACCTAAGTTATAGTCATTATTTTTTGTGTTCTCTGCACATGGAATGACATTCGATTGTTAATTCCTGCAAGTATGGAGATTAAACTTGTTCTTCCACAATTTCCCAAACATTTCATTATGGATGTGCAATTATTTAGATATTTGGATGCATAGGATCTCTGTTGCAGTAATATTCCTTTATATTGGAATTTGAAAGTCGATATACTTATGATTTCTATTTCTATTCATTCATGACCCTTTTCCAAATAGGCAAACAAACAAGATTTCCCAATTAGGGAACAAAAAGCCTTTCATTCTTCTAAAGATTAAGCATATCACTTTAGTATTAACTGGTAGAGTTGAATGGTCATTGATCCTTATATCCAACCCCACGTAGTAGCATAAGACTCGGCCATTGTTGTTGATCCTGATTTCAGTCACTTATAGCCACCCAAGGTTTTGGTTCAAGTTTGATGTGAAATTCTTGTTCCTTTGCATTGTAGTTGTTCCCAACCCTTAATAAAACAAGGATTTCAAATATAGGAAATCCAAATGCGAGTCTAAGTCTCTAGTTGAATAAAAATTACAAAGTTAAACATCATATAAGGAAGAAAATTCAATAAACCTGTTGTCTTAAAGATTTGGATTGAAGGTGGTGTTAATCCTTTGTGAGTTAGACTCATATTTCCTTGGTGTTATATCTCTGGTGCTGTAACTTTATGTCAATCACTTATGTCTATATATTGTGGCTTTTGCTAGGTATGTTGCAGTGGGGAATGAACCATTCTTGTCAACATACAATAGAACCTATGAAACCACAACTCTTCCAGCACTTCAAAACATTCAGGCAGCTCTCACAAAGTCCGGTTTGAGCAACCGTGTGAAGGTCACAGTCCCCTTAAATGCCGATGTGTACCAAAGCTCGTCAGAGAAGCCGTCAGACGGCGGTTTCAGACCAGACATTAACAATCTGATGGTACAGATTGTGAAGTTCTTGAATGACAATGGCGCACCTTTCACAGTGAACATCTACCCTTTCATCAGCCTCTACGCTGACCCTAATTTCCCTGTTGACTATGCCTTCTTTAACGGCTACCAGCCTACTATAAATGACAATGGAAGAAACTACGACAACGTGTTTGATGCTAACCACGACACTCTGGTGTGGGCACTGCAGAAGAATGGCTTCGGAAACTTGCCTATAATTGTAGGGGAAATTGGGTGGCCTACAGATGGAGACAGAAATGCAAACCTTCAAAGTGCACAACGTTTCAACCAAGGTTTCATGTCACGTTACATGTCTGGAAAAGGGACCCCAATGAGGCCCAGTCCTATAGATGCTTATTTGTTCAGTCTGATAGATGAAGACGCCAAAAGCATTCAGCCAGGGAACTTTGAGCGTCATTGGGGGATGTTTTACTTGGATGGACAACCAAAATACCAACTTAATCTTGGGTCTGCAAGAGGTAATGGGTTAGTGGGTGCTGAGGGGGTTGATCATTTGACTAAAAAGTGGTGTGTTTTGAAACCTTCAGCAAACCTTGACGATGACCAAGTGGCACCTAGTGTGGCCTATGCTTGTCAAAATGCTGATTGCACTAGTCTTGGGTATGGAACTTCTTGTGGCAATTTGGATGTGCATGGTAACATTTCTTATGCGTTTAACAGTTACTATCAGGTCAATGACCAGATGGACAGTGCCTGCAAATTTCCTGGCCTTTCTATGGTCACTGACAAAGATCCTTCTGTTGGAGATTGCAAGTTCAGAATCATGATCCAGACAGATTCTGCTGTGCTACATGGAAAAATTGGATCTCTACCCACAGTGCTGTGTTCTTTTGTAATTTTCCTATGTTGTAATCTTTTGTTTTGATTTGTTTGCCTTGTTACTTGTATTTGAATGCATGCAGGTAACTGTGTAGCAAGTGTAAGAAAAAAGTGACTTAAATTGTTTATTAATGCAATGTTGTCTGACTTAGTTATCCCTGCCCCGATAGTTTTTCGGCCTTGTTTTCATAAAAGTGATTTCTGCATTATTGTTTCAGAGTATTTTTGGAAAACTTTTTTGAATCTCAAAATATGACTTTTTGAAAAGAATTTTGCTAAACAAAATATCTAAAATAAAATTTTTTAAATGAGATTTTCAAAGCAAGATTTTCATAAAGCATATTATGAAACAATTTTTTTTGAACAGAACTTTAAGAACAAGCTTTCCATTCCAAAACGAGTTTTTTAAAACAATTTTTTTTGAAACAGTTTAAATTCCAATATGGTTCTATGTTGTGGTAGCGGTGGTAAGAACAACTATTATGTTATATTTTAGTAATATTTTTGTTAGTGTGGAGTGCATTTAGTAACGATGAGGTGCATGAAGCAAACACGTTTTTTTATATTGATGAAGAGTACAATTATTCACTTTTAAAATGACAAATGGGATAGCCATTCTTTCTGTTATGAATTTAATTAGAATAAAATGATAATATTTTTAAAAATTTGTATTTTTATTTAATTTTGATTTTTTGTATATAATTTTTTATATTTTAAATAAATAATGTTACTTGACAATGAACTTTTTATTCGAATAGTAAATTACTTTTGCATAATGGTTTATTACCCATTCATTAGAATAATAATTTAGTTTTAATTATTTATTCACTTGAATTATTTTCTAGAAAAACCAACATAAGTAGTCAAGATCAAACATGTAATTTTTTTTCTTATATAACTATAATAATTACTAAAAATTAAAATATGTTTATAACTATTTTTTATAATTGTTTTATTATAGTTTTTCTTTTATGTTCTGTAACTGTTTTTCACTGCAATAACAATTATATAAATTTTTTTATTTGTATAAATTGTTTTTTAATATAAAAGAATGTGGACCTATAATATCATAACAAAATTCTATAATTTTTTTGTACGTATTTTATTATATTGCTTTTACTTTCATAAACACAGTCAATTTTATGATATTAAAAAATTGCTCACAATGATTTGTAATTGTCTTTACCAAAAATTACAAGTGTTTTTGTTATACAATCATAATATCATAAGAAATCAATAAAAAATAATGTTTCAATTTATGTACACAATTTTTTTGTTGCCTTAATATAAATTTTAATAATATTCTTTTATTTTTGATAATTTCTATAATACCTTTTTCAAAATTGTTCATTATGATAAAAACAGGAAGGGATATGCATTTCCAGTAATAATAACTATAGCCGTATAACAGGTGAGTTTATTTGTTTTTTTTTTATGAAAATATTTATTTTTATAAAAGAAATGGTTTATTAATCAACATATTTTTTGCTTCTTAACTTTAGTATGTGTGTTTGACCCAATCCACTGGTAACTTTTTTTCTTTTCTCCTAAAAAATTATTCTCGTGAGATTTATCAATTATTTCTGCATGAATCTTGCCTACTTTTCTTTTCTAGTTTCTCTTTTTTGAACAAAAATGCAGTTTCCGGTGAGACATTAACTTTGTAATATATTTTATTTATATTTTTTTAGACGAAAAAACTGATCTTAAATAAATAAACTAAATTTAATTCGTGTAAAAATATACCAAAAACCTCTTGACTTTAAAAGAATTTAGTTCAAAAATACTAAAATTTCATAAATAATTTATACTTGTATCTTTAAGTTTTAATTTTTAACTTTAACTTAGAATTAGAAGGTATTTAAGTTAAAAATAAAAAAATAAACTGGTCTAAAATCTAAATTTAGAAAGAAAAAAAATACATATCATTTGGGCTGATTTTCTTGTTGGATCCGGGCCTCGAAGGAAATGGGCTTAATAGCATGGGTAAGGGTAGGTTTAAAGTAGCGGGTCGGATATTTCCCGAAGCTTCTGATCCATCATCGCGTAGGTGTTGGTGTTGGTTTGTGCGGTGCCCTTTCCCACTGTCTTTCTTTCTTTCTCTTTTTTTCTTTCTTCTACATTTATTCTTCTCTCTGCTCTCACCTCTGCAACTGAAACAATCAGCGTACACTCATAACCCTATTTTGTAATATACACACTATTCATATTAAGCACATAATACAAAACAAAAAAGAACCAAATCACATATACCATCATCATCATATATAATAAGATTATCCTCTCTCAGTGTCGCTGATGGAGGATCAAGCGAATCAAGTGCCACCGCAGCACGATGAAGAGGAGGATTCTAAGAAGGAAGAAGATGAATTGGTTACGAAGGTTAACAAACTCATGGAGAAGATCACTTCCACGCCTGATAACCCTAACGCCACCGTTCTCCACGCTCTTGCCTCTATTCTCGAAACGCAAGAGTCAAGGTATATTTGTTATTGTTGTTAATTTTTTTATTCAATAATTTATTTTCTTCACATGTTCAAACTTCACGAACGCTCTAGTATTTGATTGCTCTCGGAATGATTTCTTAGGTGTTGATTTATGTTTGTATGATTGCCAAGTTTATATCATTTGCATGCTTAGTGCTGGCTTGGATTCCGAATTATTTAACTATAGCTTATTCTTGGTTAGTTTTTTATCTTTTCATTTCCTTCTAGTTTTTAGGAGTAATTTATTTATTTTTACAATGTAGATACATGGATGAGAATGGCCATTCTTCCTCCAGTACTGCCCGTGCCGCTCATGTCATTGGTCGTCTTGGAGGTTTAATTCGGGTAAATTCTCATTCAGTTGTGGCTGTTGTTAATTTGGGCATGTAGCTTCTTAAGATTATGTACTGTATCAACTATTGTGATTGTATATTTGTTTTTCTGTCCTTTGCAGGAAAATGATGAGTTTTTTGAGTTGATATCTTCAAAGTTTCTGTCAGAGACAAGATACTCAACTTCTGTTCGAGCTGCTTCTGGAAGACTTCTCCTATGCTGTTCACTAACATGGATTGTAAGATTGTCTTTTCGTTTTTTTATGTTTGTCATTGTTAATTCTTTTAACGATGTCCATGTGTTATTGAATTGATCTGATGGACTGTAAATGAACAGTATCCTCATGTTTTTGAAGAACCGGTCATGGAAAACATAAAAAATTGGGTGATGGATGATAACACTGGGCTGTCTTCTGAAGAGCAGAATCTGAAGCATAGTTCTGGGAGAAGGGAGGCATCAGACTCTGAAATGTTGAAAACCTACTCTACTGGACTCCTTGCTGTTTGTTTGGTTGGGTATGCTGTTATTATGCTCTGCTCATTCTGTAGGCTTTTTAAAGTTTTCTTGCTTTGATGTTTGGCTTAATTCTGGTCTTTAACTGTTGCCCAGTTGATCTTTAACTGTTCAATCTTGCTTGTCTCTATTTTAACTCATTTTTCTAATTTTGTAAATGACATTGGATTGATTTTAGTGGAGGTCAAATTGTTGAAGATGTATTGACATCTGGCTTGTCAGCTAAGCTTATGCGATATCTTCGTTTACGTGTTCTGGGTGAGACAAGTAGCAACCAGAAAGATGTTACTCATATGACAGAGAGTAGGCATGCATCTGCGAATACTTCAGGGAGAGCTAGAGATGACGGTCGTGGCAGATTTCGCCAGCTCCTTGAACCAAATCATTTGGATGATACTAGGATGATTGATGAGAGATCTTTAGATGATGTAAGTCTTGAAAGGGCTCCAGATAGAAGCATTAGTGGACAAACACATCAAGAAGGATCTTGGATAGAAGGTGAACCACCTGATGGGCTTGGTGAAGGTGTTGATGTCCAGGAGGTAGATTCTGATGGGGAAGATAGATGGCGTTACAGAGATATACGTGATGGAAGGATAAAATACAGTGAGCATGATGACAATGTTAGAGATGACTCTTCAAGGCGGCGTTCAAACCGTGGATGGGG
Organism: Vigna hirtella; assembly: GCA_027742795.1. Taxonomy (NCBI): domain Eukaryota; kingdom Viridiplantae; phylum Streptophyta; class Magnoliopsida; order Fabales; family Fabaceae; genus Vigna; species Vigna hirtella. The sequence continues at coordinate 58,014 of JAHCHA010012656.1, forward strand.
AAGATCTAAAGGGAAAGGAAGGGTCACTGAAGGGACTGTAGAGAGTGATTCCATTTTATCATCTCCTGGTTCTGGTAGTAGATTAGTACAGGGTCGGAGAGATAGAAGCGTAATGAGGAATGCCGATTTTAGGAGGGTGGCTGAGTCTAAGAAGACCCTTGGCAGGATCTCTTTGGAGTCTTCTGGTTTTGAAAGAGATGATCATGATGATTGTTTCCATGAATGCCGAATTGGAAATAAAGATATAACTGATCTTGTCCGGAAAGCAGTTCAAGCTGCTGAAGCTGAAGCCAGATCGGCCAATGCACCCGAAGAAGCTGTCAAAGCAGCTGGTGATGCTGCTGCTGACCTGGTTAAAACTGCAGCTTCAGAGGTATGCTCTGGGTCATCAATTTTTTCCTCCCCAAACCAAAAATTGTACTTTGTATGTTTGTGTATCAATACATCATAGTTTAATCTCAATGCTAAAATAGTTTATTTTGCATTTATATTCAGGAATATAAATCCTCTGATAATGAAGAAGCAGCTTTTTTGGCTGCTTCTAAAGCTGCATCAACTGTTATTGATGCTGCAACTGCAGTTGAAGTTTCAAGGTATGTCAGAATATATTTTACCAGTACCTTAAGATATGATTACATACATGAACGCATATCAAGAGTAGTTTTTTTAGTAGTATCTTTTTGTTTGGTGCAGGAGTTCTATTGGCAACAATACTGTAACAGAGAACGAGAGTGGCAAAGAAACAGAAACTAATGAGGATGTGGAAGAGTACTTCATCCCAGATACTCAATCACTTGCACAGTTGAGGGAAAAATATTGCATTCAGTGTCTTGAGTTACTTGGAGAATATGTAGAAGTACTTGGCCCTGTGTTGCACGAGAAGGGAGTTGATGTGTGTCTTGCACTTCTGCAGCAGAATTCTAAACATCGGGAGCCATCCAAGGTTGCTTTGCTGTTGCCTGATGTCATGAAGCTAATATGTGCTTTGGCTGCACATAGGAAATTTGCTGCACTTTTTGTGGACCGAGGGGGAATGCAAAAGCTTCTTGCTGTCCCTAGAATGGCACAGACTTTCTTTGGTCTTTCTTCTTGTCTATTCACTATTGGCTCTCTTCAGGTATTCTTGTTGTTTTAGTAGTCATAGTTTTGAATTGAGACTCTCAGTAATGTTTTTATGGTCTCTTTCTCTCTCTGTCTTGTCTTTCTCTCTCTCTCTCTCTCTCTCTCTCCCTCCCTCCCTCCCTCTCTCCCTCCCTCTCTTTCACACACAGACCCAGAACACTGCTTCATTTTCTGACCCTAGATGTTTATTTCAGGGTATAATGGAAAGGGTTTGTGCTCTTCCATCACAAGTTGTTTATCACGTTGTTGAGTTAGCTCTACAACTTCTTGACTGCAATCAAGATCAAGCCCGTAAGAATGCAGCATTGTTTTTTGCTGCTTCGTTTGTCTTCAGAGCTGTTCTTGATGCCTTTGATTCCCTAGATGGATTACAGAAATTACTGGGCCTTCTAAATGATGCTGCTTCTGTAAGATCAGGAATAAATTCTGGAGCCTTGAGTTTATCTAACTCAGGATCACTTCGAAATGATCGATCATCTGCAGAAGTGCTGACATCATCTGAGAAGCAGATAGCCTATCACACTTGTGTTGCTTTGAGGCAATATTTCAGGGCCCATCTCCTTGTGTTAGTGGACTCCATTCGTCCTAACAAGAGCAATCGTAGTGCTGCTAGAAATATTCCAAGTGTAAGGGCTGTGTACAAGCCCCTTGATATTAGTAATGAGGCAATGGATGGAGTATTCCTACAATTACAAAAGGACCGGAAGCTAGGTCCTGCATTTGTTAGAACACGTTGGCTAGCTGTTGAGAAGTTCTTGGCATCTAATGGACATGTTACCATGTTGGAGTTATGTCAGGTATGATATAGTTATTGTACACTTGTCCTGTATCTTGCAATTAATTTATTTACTATTTTCTTGGTTGTTTGTAGGCCCCACCAGTGGAGCGATATCTGCATGATCTGCTTCAGTATGCTTTGGGTGTTCTGCACATTGTTACATTGGTACCTAGCAGTCGAAAGATGATCGTAAATGTAACTTTAAGCAACAATCGTGTTGGTATTGCGGTAATTTTGGATGCTGCAAATATAGCTAGTAATCATGTGGACCCAGAGGTAAGTTTTTTCTGGTTGCAATTCTAGTGCTCACTACCCTAATTTCTGCAGGTGGTAAAAGAGTCTTTTAGGATTTTGATTGACATACTGGGTATCCCAATATATGGTATCTTAACTTTTGTTTGCAAACACTTCTCCATTTCAGATAATTCAACCAGCACTAAATGTTTTAGTCAATCTTGTTTGCCCTCCTCCTTCAATAAGCAATAAACCGGCTATGGTTGCACAAGGTCAGCAGTTGCCATCCTCCCAGACATCTAATGGTCCTCCCTCAGAGGCTAGAGATAGAAATGCTGAACGAAGTGTTTCAGATCGAGGTGTTCACTCTACTAGCCAGATTGATCCTAGGGAGAGGAATGGGGAGTCCAATGCTATAGATCGAGGCAATGCTGCAAGCTTAAGTACACAGGCTGTTGGTAGTACTCCACAAACTCCAGTTGCTTCTGCAACTTCTGGATTGGTTGGCGACCGAAGAATATCTTTGGGTGCAGGAGCAGGTTGTGCAGGCCTTGCTGCACAACTGGAACAAGGATATCGTCAGGCAAGAGAGACTGTCCGATCCAATAATGGTATAAAGGTTCTTCTTCATCTCCTCCAACCACGAATATATTCACCTCCTGCTGCACTGGACTGTCTTCGGGCCCTAGCATGTCGAGTCCTGCTTGGATTAGCCAGAGATGATACAATTGCACACATATTGACAAAGCTCCAGGTGAACACTTATAGCTGATTTTTATTAAACTGAGGCATCACAAAGTCTACTTGTCAGTATCAAGTTTGAAGCTGAGATAAATCTGCTTCAACTTTATCCTTTTGTACCAGTTTAAATTATCTTCTGACGATGCCTAATGACTTCAGAAAAACATTACATATTGTCAAATGTTCTAATCAAATATCGTGTTTTATTTGTTGGGTGTTCTAGGTTGGGAAAAAGCTGTCAGAACTGATTCGGGATTCTGGTAGCCAAACTCCTGGAACGGAGCAGGGTAGGTGGCAAGCTGAACTTTCCCAGGCTGCCATTGAGCTTATTGGGGTGAGACGCAATTCCACTCTTTGCGGATGCATAAGTCTGTTAACTGTTTTTCATCTGCATCTCTTTAATTTGCTTGATTTCTTTATTGGTCTATCTAAATAAGAAATTTCCGCTTTAACATTGTCCACAAAAAGTGCATCTGGGGAGAACATGACAGGAGATATTTTCAGACATAAGATCTGAATTTATTCAATCAAACTCATCCATGTGTTTGGCAAAATTTGTGTACTAGAATCAATTCGAAGAATCTTTGGGATCTATCTATATAGGATTTAGTTACAAAATTCTGTATCTGCTTGTTTGTTTGCGACCAATATTTTGTGAGTGTGTGAGTTGCACGAGTGCTGGTGTTTTCTTTATTTGGTTGATTGTTTGTCAGGAAATCATGGAGTAGCAAATATCGTTTCAGAGTAGTGGACCTGAATGTTTTAAGTATTCGACTTTTGTGTTGTGTTTGTATTTAAATTTTTGGTTTTAATTTGTTTGTGTTTTTTAATTCTGGATTTTGATTGTTGGCCACGAAAGTGTTGGGAAGTGAATATCTATTTCTTAGTAATGGTCCTAAAAAATATTTGAATCATGATACCAATTGGGATTTCAGTTTTGAAAATTGAAAACATAGGCCACAAATCTGATATACACTAAAATGTTTAGTGTCATAAAATTAAGGCTTCTGGGTATTTGCTGGAGAATTACTATATTAGTGTATAAATCCCATTGGATGATTTAAACAAGATTTATGTTTGTTTGCCATTGAGTATCAATTTAAACTATTGTTTTATACTATTTAGAAGAAAAAAATAAAATCATTAATTTTTTTCCACTTTCTGATTCATACTATAAATGTTTTTAGCTACAAGCTTGGTAGAGATGAAATTCGTGTTAGTTTATGTTTTAGTCACGTTGGGCATATTGTTTTAGTAATTTGCTTGTGATTCAAGACAACTTTAATGTTTCTTTATTGATAGTCAAAGAATAATGAACATCAGTTCAATGCCAAGTTGGGTGAGAATAATTAGTGAATTTATTATTTTTATTTCTTGTCTTAAATTTTGAAATTTTCTCTCGAAAGCAATTGAGCTCATAAGTTTCTTAAGGAAAGCAAAATGCAGGAAATTACAACTAGACATTAGTAATTTTCTGACTTTGGTATGGGAGCTGATTCTATTTCATGCTTCATAACGATTGTGGAGGTCATTTTCTCACTAAGTAGTGAAAAGTATTGAACATATCTACATTAGGACTTTAACTATTAGCTGACTGTCACACTTGCACGCCATTTGAAATGATGGTTTATTATCTAATAAAGTTTCTTTCTGAAAATAAAGTGAATTAGATCAACTTTGCTGTTCAATATCCCCTTTTGCCATGATAAAGATCTTACTAGATTTTAAATAAATAAAGATGAGCTGTTTGAAGGGCTGCTTTTGATACTTCTTTTGAAATTGTTTTTGTAGATTGTGACTAATTCTGGCCGTGCAAGTACATTAGCTGCTACTGATGCAGCTACTCCTACTTTAAGGCGCATAGAAAGAGCAGCTATTGCTGCTGCTACTCCTATTACTTACCATTCAAGGTTTTTGTCCTCTCTCAAATTTTATCATTCTGGTTTTTCCTATTCCACTGCTACCTCCTCCCCTCCCTTTTGGGGGCACCCTTCTCTGATTGCTAATGGCTTCTGTGTTATGTTATCTTGTTCAGGGAACTTTTGCTTCTAATTCATGAACACCTTCAGGCATCTGGATTGGCACAAACTGCTTCTATGTTGCTTAAAGAGGCACAGTTTACTCCTTTGCCATCATTGGTTCCTGCCTCTTCTCTTCCACAACAGCCCACAACACAGGAAGCTTCTTCAACACAAATTCAGTGGCCCTCTGGTCGTACTCCTTCTGGATTTCTCTCTAACAAATTAAAGTTTAACTCAAAGGATGAGGATCCCGTCTTCAAAAGTGAATCTGTCTCTGCAAAGAAAAAATCACTAACTTTCTCATCATCTTTTCATTCAAGACTCCAACTTCTTGATTCTCAACAATCATCTGTGAGGAAATTGTCAAATACTGCTAAAGAATCTTTAGAAACTAGTGTAGTAGAGACTGGATCGGAATCTTCAGTGAAACATAACATTGATAATGGATCTCAGTTTAAGACTCCAGTAGCTGTGCTAGCAAAACGGAAGTTATCTGATTTGAAGGACATATCAATGTTTTCTTCATCTGGAAAACGATTAAATGTTGGGGATCAAGGACTCCGCTCTCCTATTTGTTCAAGTGCAATTCGTAAAAGCAGCCTGCAACCTGATGCAGTTGGACTTTTCACCCCAACTTGTAACGTGAAAAATCAACATAGCCGTTGTACGGGTGACTTGGTGGACGAGAATCAGTGCAGTATGTCAAATCTATGTCAGATGACACCATCCTCCCAAGTTTTAAACGACCTTCAGCCCAGCAACCCTGAGCGTGTAACATTAGATTCTCTAGTGGTTCAGTATTTGAAGCATCAACATCGCCAATGTCCAGCTCCTATTACAACACTTCCTCCACTGTCACTTCTGCACCCGCATGTCTGTCCTGAACCAAAGCGAAGCCTTGATGCGCCTTCAAATGTGACCGCAAGGCTTGGTACACGCGAGTTTAAATATATGTATGGTGGAGTACATGGGAATCGCAGGGATCGTCAATTTGTTTACAGTCGGTTTAGGCCTTGGCGCACATGTCGGGATGATGCTGGTGCCTTGTTAACATGCATTACATTTGTTGGGGACTCCTCTCATATTGCTGTTGGAAGCCATAATGGGGAGCTCAAATTTTTTGAATCCAACAACAGCAATGTAGTAGAGAGTTTCACAGGTCATCAGGCTCCTTTGACTCTTGTTCAGTCTTTTGTTTCAGGCGAGACCCAGCTATTACTTTCTTCAAGCTCCCAAGATGTTAGATTGTGGGACGCAACTTCAATTTTAGGTGGTCCCAGCCATTCATTTGAAGGATGCAGGGCAGCCAGGTTTAGCAATTCTGGGAATGTTTTTGCAGCCCTGTCATCAGAATCTTCCCGACGGGAGATCCTCTTGTATGATATCCAAACATGTCACTTAGAGTCGAAGTTGACAGATACATTTGCAACTTCTACAGGGCGTGGTCACGTTTATTCTTTAATCCATTTTAATCCTTCTGACTCAATGCTTCTTTGGAATGGTGTCTTGTGGGATCGACGTGTCTCTGGTCCTGTTCATCGCTTTGATCAGTTTACAGATTATGGTGGTGGAGGCTTTCATCCTGCTGGCAACGAGGTATGCATAATCTTACATCCGTTTAAACAATAGAATTTTGAAACATGGATCAGACAAAGCACCATATTATTCTATTATAAGTAATGGGGAATTGTAACTTTAAAATAAAATTATCTTAAATTGACTACTAGTGAAAAGTGAAAAAAATAGGCATATGCAAAATATGTGTATATTATTTTCTTATCAGTCTGTATGAAGTGAATGAAGGGATGTGTAAAGCTTTGAATATCTTCAACTTTATTCAGAAAGGTTGTGATTTTTTTATGTTTGTAAATAAATGTTGTTGGACCAGGTTATTATAAACTCTGAAGTCTGGGATCTGCGCAAGTTCAGATTGCTACGCAGTGTGCCTTCATTGGATCAAACATCAATAACATTCAATGCGCGTGGTGATGTAATGTATGCTATCTTAAGGAGAAATCTTGAGGATGTAATGTCAGCAGTCCACACTCGACGCGTCAAGCATCCTCTTTTTTCAGCTTTCCGCACAGTGGATGCAGTTAATTATTCTGACATTGCAACTATCCCTGTGGATCGCTGTGTTCTTGATTTTGCAACTGAGCCTACAGACTCATTTGTTGGGCTGATTACCATGGATGATCAGGATGAGATGTATGCTTCTGCCAGAATATATGAAATTGGTCGTCGGAGGCCAACGGATGATGATTCCGATCCTGATGATGCTGAAAGTGAGGAGGAGGATGAGGATGACGACGACGATGATGGTGATGTTGATCCTCTTTTAGGCCCTGGTCTTGGTGGGGATAGTGGCAGTGATGCTGATGATATGAGCAATGATGACGAGGAGGATGATAGTGTGAGTGATCTTGATGAAGATGAGGATGGAGATTTTATTTTGGATGATGTAGACTTTGATGGTGGACCTGGCATATTGGAGATCGTGACAGAAGGTGACGAAGATGATGATGATAGTCAGGTACTTGAATCCTTAAGTAGTGATGATGAGGATTTTGTGGGTAATGGCTTTGGGTATTAATTTTTAATCGAGGATAAGCTGTAATTATTTTCTTTCTTCATTATATTCATTTTTGAGCGAAATGTCAATTATTTTGGCTCAAAATTTTGCTGTTATCTTTCACCTTTATGTCATGCGAATTTATTACGCCGGAAGGTTTAGAAGTGCAGTTGTATATAATAATTGTTACAAACCGCAGTTCTACCGAGAGCCACTTTGTGGTCCTCCGTGCTATGATCTAATAGAGGAAGAAGGAAGAGTCTACTCCTTAACTGTATTTATCAACCATCCTCAATCGTGTTCTATTTTTTTCCTCTACCCTGGGTCACTGGGATAATAATATTCAGGCCACCAAAAAGAACTACACTTCTCTACGAGAGTTGACATCACATCTGGAACTTAACAGCAACGAAATCTGACTAGTTTTTTCCCATTTTTATTGTTTACATATAAATATTTAAATTAAAAGATGTGGTTTAACTAATTTTTATTGTAGTTACAATTTTCTAGTCTAAAATCAGAGGTTAGTTGTATATGAAGTGAAATAGTGCTTAAAATATTACCACAAATGAAGTTAAGTAAAACATGTAAAACAAAAATATATATTCCAAGTGGTGTTAATATCTCTTTTGCTAAATAATCGCATATATTATAGGTAAAGTTGTCACTAAATGTACTTCCCTTGTTTTGCCATCTAGCTTTATTTGCGAAAAAAGGATGTTGCTGTTGCGCACTATTCACGAACATGGAGAAACCACATATCTTTGGTTAAAACTCGGCATCATTGCAGCAAGTGATCTATCAGTCATCTTCACAACACACTCAAAAAAATCTCCAAATTGAAGCGGTTCTAAACATGACATCACACTTTACAGTTTGATTTTTGTATGTTTATTAACAAATTTAAGCTCTTGATAATATCTGTGAACAAATTAATCCAAATTTTAACTCTAATTTTATTTCTAACGAACACATGTAAAGTTGATTTCTATGAAAGCGTACGTCTAGCCGTTACAGTCGAAATGGTGATATACGACAAACGGATATATGGTAATATAATCTACACTATGATATAAATTATATTTGTAACTTCATTTGATGTTTTTTTAATAAATAAAAAATATTTTCTTTTACCTAAGAAAATAGTATTTAAATAAAAATTTTATTTGAAAATAATTAAATATTTTTTTATTTCAAAATAACTGTCACATATTTTTAATACTATTTTACCAAAATTATACATTTTTTTAAATTGTACTATCTTCGTATTTTTAATTAATTACTGATAAAAATAATAAAATTATAGTATTTTAATATAATAACACACACGTGTATCCACGGTGTCTGAAACAACAATAGCCGTCGAAGACCAAAACCCTTCACTCTGCAACTCTCACTTCACTCCTAGTCTGCTTGTGAGACAATGATGATGGCAGGGACATACAAAACCCTAACAAATACTTTCCTCCATTTCCCATTCACAACCAAACCCCAAAACCCATTGACCACACACTCCAGTAACCCCTCTTTCCCTTCCTCTCGCCTCCGCCAACGTGCCATTTACGCGGTTGCCAACCCGGTTCAACCTCCACAAATAGCCACCGACTCAACCACTCCGGGTCAGTACCGAGTCGACGTGCTCTCTGAATCGCTCCCCTTCATCCAGAAATTCCGCGGCAAGACCATAGTCGTCAAGTACGGTGGCGCCGCCATGAAGTCCCCGGAGCTTCAGGCTTCTGTAATCAACGACCTGGTCCTCCTATCTTGCGTGGGCCTCCGCCCCGTCATGGTCCACGGCGGCGGTCCCGAGATCAACACCTGGCTTGGACGCCTTAACATCCCCGCTGTCTTCCGCGACGGCCTCCGCGTTACCGACGCCGATACCATGGAGATCGTCTCCATGGTTCTCGTCGGCAAGGTCAACAAAACCCTCGTCTCCCTCATCAACAAGGCCGGGGCCACCGCCGTAGGTCTCTCCGGCCTCGATGGCCGCCTCCTCACCGCCCGTCCCAGCCCCAAGGCCGCCGATCTAGGCTTCGTCGGCGAGGTCGCCAGAGTCGACCCTGCAGTCCTCCGCTCCCTCATCGACACCAACCACATCCCGGTCGTCACCTCCGTCGCCGCCGACGAGTCCGGACAGCCCTACAATATTAACGCCGACACTGTCGCTGGAGAACTGGCTGCAGCGCTTGGCGCGGAGAAGCTGATTCTGCTGACAGACGTGGCGGGGATCCTGGAGGATCGGAACGATCCCAACAGCTTGGTGAAGAAGATTGACATAAAAGGAGTGAAGAAAATGGTTGAGGAGGGAAAAGTTGGAGGTGGAATGATACCTAAGGTTAATTGTTGCGTGAGATCGCTGGCACAAGGGGTTACTACCGCGAGTATTATTGATGGTAGGGTTCCTCACTCTTTGTTGCTCGAGATTTTAACTGATGAAGGTGCTGGAACTATGATAACTGGCTAACTTTATTTATGCCTTTTTTCCTAATTTTGTTGCTCTCTTTTTCTCAATCCCGTTTGTACTACCTTCAGTTGAGGTTGCATTGCAGCATTTGTTTTGTTAGATTCTTGATTTTTTAAGTGCGTACAACGTAGAATTGAATTGAATATAAGGTAGTTGATCAATCATAGCATGCAGAGTCATTAGCGATCTCTGTATGGTCAAATACTAAAGAGATTTCTTGATCATTTCCATGAGGCAAACAAGTTGGGTTATTAATTCCAAGACACTTGGGAGCTAGTGTGAGCGCAAGGATAGTGTTATGGACAATTACTTTTTCCTTACTTTTGCATTACAAAATTTGATTAATGGATTCTGCAATTTGATTCTGAACATTTTATATCACTGCTACTTGGCTTCCTTGTTTGTGTCCATTGTTAAGACTGCCACCTGGATTGTTATTGTCACTCACACCACTTTCATTCCATGATGAGCATTTTTGACAATGCTGTGATGCATAATCCTCACAACAAAAAACCTGCAGATTTTTTTTCTTTTAAATTGGCTCCTTTTTGTTTGGAGAATCGGAGAGATCCCCTTCCCCTTCCGCGGGGATTCAAACACCAGCCTTTGTAGGGTGATGAAAAGAAAAGCAAACGAAACATTTACTTTGTTAGCACAAATTTGTTTTATGCCTAAATTTGCAATTGATATCATGAGGAGGAAAGAAAAAAAATCAACATAACTTATACTCAACTCAGTTTGTTAGAGATATTAAGCAATGTGTGATTACTTATCAGATTAAATGTTTCAGAAGTTAATTATTCACTCAATCTAATTCACATGTGGCACAAGGGATTACAATTATTAGTACATTTTACGGTCTACTATACACTCTTTACTAGCGATTTTAACTTTTGTGTATGTTGGGACTATGGGATTGAAATAAGTTATGTTAGATTTTGTGAGTCTAGGTTAACATGCTTTATCATCTCAGGATCGAAGTAATTTGTGGTTTTGTAGTATATGGCAAGCCCTGTTTCAAGCTTAGTATGCCTAGCATACAAGTCTGGCCTAACCCAGTAATAACCTGTTAAGTTGTTTAATGGTCCGTACAAATTACTTTAGCCATCTTTGGCCATTGTTACAATTCTAAGATTCGTTATTTTAAGAGATTGATGCACTTCTCTGTCACCATTGCCCGCAAAACAACTCATTGTCATTGGGATTTGTTCTTAACCTGAAAAACACCATGACAGAAGGAAGCATAAATGGACCTTTTCCAATTTACATGTAACAACCCAATGGTAAGGTAGCTAGGAATTTCCTGAGAAGTGGCAAAATCATGCGCCAACATCTTCTCCAACTTCACCTTCAAATCAATATCGATTTCAGCAAGAATGGAAAATTCTTCAACGAAGTCAATGGGTTTTGCTTCATACGACGTGAACAACACCTTGAAGGAGCACTAAAAAGAAAGTGCCACTCTCTCGTTCCTGAAGTACACAAACACGAACGCCCACGTTGAGCGTTTGAGTTTCCACGACGAGTGGCATGATGGTAAATAAATGAGTGGAGGGGTTTTGGGTGTATAATATATATACATATTGAAAATAAAATTCTGAAAATTAAGGTGCAAAACATGTTATTTCTCATTTTTGTGTGTTATATTCATGTTTCTATAATTTTTAGTTTGGTGAAAGTTAAGAAAAGATATACTATTTCTTATGCAAATGTTGAGACCAAATTGGGCCTCTAACATGGTGAGAAATGAACTAAACATGTGATGAAAGATAAGATATCCAAATAGGTTGGGAAAAAATAAAATGAAAGCTATGAGATGTGGAACCATAACTTCATGAGAATACATCAACCGAATTTGATCGTTAACGATGTCAAAATCACATTTGGAACTGATTTTTGACCTAAACAACTATTTTTTTTTACCATTTCCTACTTTCTTCTGCTATCTTTAGGAGGGAAAAGTTCAAACTCTTCATGGGTCAAATTATGGCAGATTCGAAAGTTTATTAGGTTGTGAAATTAGAAATACAAAGATATATTATAAATTTGGTTAAATATGTTTTTCGTCCTTTAAGTATCACACGATTTTGGGTTTAGTCCTTACTTAAAACTTTTGTTCTTTTTAGTCCTCTTAGTTTTGAAACTATTATAATTAATCTTTAAAATTGAATGGCGTTAACTTTTGTTTGATGTGGCAAACGGCGAGGCCACGTCTAATGCCAGTTACTGTGCCATGACATTTTGGTTTCTGAAATCAGATAAGGGTTCTTAACTTATTTTTCTTAATTAGGGAAAAGTGATTGCCTCCTCTTATAGGTGAACCCTGATGACACTATTCAAGAGTCTCTTTGATTGGGGTGCTTGCGATGAGATCCGCCTAGAGCCAGTAATCAATGAAGTGTTGCCTTCGCAATCACAACCAACCGACGCAATTAACAAATAAAGAAACAGTGAGGGAATAAAGCGAGGAAAAACGGGAGGAGAAGGAAGAAACCTGTTCGATGAGACGGTGAACGGAACTTCCATTGGAGGTGAGATTGGAGGTTTCTTGGTAGGACCTTTTGAAGAGTCAGAGCAAAACGTAGGTGAACATGTTCTTTTACTTCCGCACCATTGCCGTCCTCGCTCCGCTGCTTCAGCGGATTGCTCCCGTGAAAGTCGTGCCAACTCCGCTGCATTTCAAGCTCCGTCGCTTCCTGTACTTCTTCCACCGACAGTGGAAATGAAGGCGGTGGAATCGGTTCAGTACATCATCAAGGTATAAGAAACTTTCAAAACTTTTGGGCCAGTGAATAAATGTTTTTAATATTTGAAGTATAAAATGGGGTTGTTCCTCCATTTGTGTTTTTTTCTTCTTCTTTTCGAGGGGTATCCATTATCTTGCTATAATGTGTTGAAAACTCAGTTGAATTTTGTATTCTTTGTTAATATGCGAACTGTGAATTTTTTGGCTGAAGGTCTGTATAGTTGTATGGAAGATCAAATCCTATATGTAATGAGATTCTAGAGTTAAAATGGCAACGACAGTTAACATTATTGCATTACATATTTTTCAGGCATGAGCAAAGGATAGAGAGCGTGTTATCTAAAACACTGAAACTAATAAAATTGAAATTTCGGAGTTACATTCAGACTGCCATTGTATTTGCTATCTCCCGGAGCACTTTGAAATTATTTATGTTTCACCTTTTTCTTCTTCCTCGACCGCTTGCAACTGACTGGCGTCGGTGAGTACGATTACCGGTTTGTAGTTGCTCATTTTAGAAAGAAAAAAACGCAACGTGGAACACAGTCACGAGGAAAGCTGGTATCACACGTAGCTCGTCGTTAGCCAAAATCTAACGACGTTCAATTTTAAGGACTAATTGTAATAGTTTTAAAACTAAGAGGACTAAATGGAACAAAAGTTTCGAGTAAGGACTAAGGAACGAAAAACATATTTAACCTTTATAACTTCAAAAGTGTGTATTTGTTATTATATAATTTAAAATTATATTTTAAATTGTACAATTTAAAATGTGTTATCGAATTTTAACTTTTTTTAAATAAAGAATCGGATTACGGGTCTAGAATGCATTTTTAAACTACATTAGTTAAAAAAATGGAAATAGATTTTGTTGTGTCAATTTATTTATGGAGAGCATCAAGTACAACTTAAAGTTATACATTATAAATTCATATGCTTATCAACATTTACTATTATTCTATATATGTATATTATGTAATCCTGCTTAATAGGAAGAGTTTTACATCATAACAAACAGCTATCTATATATTTAATAATGTCATTCCAAAGATATTAAAGCAATTAGCATCTTAAAGAAAATACCTTGAACTTTTCTTAAATAATTTATATTGAACAAGTTCATTTTCTACTTCTACCGTATACAAAGACACATGAAAGAAAAAACGTGAAAAAAAATTAATTTTTTGAAACTATTAAATATCAATTTTAATAGACTTAACATGTAACAAGAAATAATATGATATCACTGTATCTAACATATAAATTCATATTCACTTCAAATGATTCCCTTTACAAGTTATTTAAAAAGTTATTAGGTGATTAAATATTTTGTATAAAAAATATAAAAATATTGATACAATCATAGTTTTTTTAGAATATTAATATTTTTTCAACATATAAAAGAAATATATATTCACCAAAAAAATATAAATAATCACAAATTAGACTAATGAATATGTTTCCAAACTATTTAAATATTTATCTATTTAATAAATACTTCCTTAAATCATATGCTCAACTACATTTTTGTGACATATAATTGAATGAATAATAAGACTTCATGACTACTAAAATACATCATTGACATAATCAATAATTTGTATATATAATGTAAACAAACATTAAAGAATAATTAAAAATACAATTATATTAATAACAACGTACGTAAGTGATTTCTTTTTATTTATTAATTAAATATAATTATTTTTATTTATTTATCTTCTTACTTTATAAATTTATTAAATTAAACTATAAACGAATAATCTTTAAAATATTTTGCGTAATACAACATAAAATAAATAAATAGGACTAATAAAAAATATTTAAAACAAAAAATATATCACAACAAAAATAAGACTAAGTATTAGGTGAACAATATATCCCAAGAAATACTTTTAAACAAGAAAAAAAAAAAGTGGACCCTGTATCACTGGAAACCAATTAAATAACTAAAATATAAATTAAAAACTACTACTTAATGTGACACTAGTCATCAGAAATAAATATAAATAATACTAATTTCAGCATATTATTTTTTATTAAATCTAATTAGAAATGTTAAATTTAACTAGGACCCATCCACGATGATCATGAATTGAAATTTTGATAGCATTATAATAATTTCTGTACGAGTAGGGACCGGACGCCAAGTAGGGACCGGACGCCAGGTAGACCGGACGTCTACACTAAACCAAACACGCTGTTCTGTTTTGTCATCGAAGGATAGAGGCATCAAACCAGACGTCCATACGTCCGGGATTGCGAGATTTACTTCATCATCCGGCCACACTATGAAGACCGGCCGGACACGCCGTTTGTTACACATGACGCCCATAAGGGCCGGCCGATCCAAGAGTCGAACTTAGGAGACCGGCCGACCATACCGCTAATTAGTCAGGTTTAAGGTAAGTTGAGGTTAAAAGCTATTGGGCTGAATTTGGGCCGTGATTAACTTTTCACTAATCCCAAGCCCATAGCGAAAACTATAAATACAGATCCAGGGTGAGTGGTAGATAGGTTGCATTTACTGCACATTTATTACTGTTCGATAGAAAAACGCCATTGCTCTCAACTGACTTTGGCATCGGAGAATCTTTCGCAGGTCTCCCACTCGCGGATTGAAGAGGAAATTGAGGAACGAGTACGGAGGACCGGACATACGAAGGACGAGTGAAGGAGGACGTGGAGATATCAGACGACACAGCCCTACACATCCGAAACATTTGGCGCCCACCGTGGGGCCGTGTAGTTCTATAAACCCAATGGTGACCACGAGAAATATGAGCATGGATGACCCGATTGAGATGATCAAAGTTCTACAACAGAAGATGGACGAGATGCAACAGCGTCATGAGGATGAGCTGGCGGCGGTGAAAGCCGATTGTGAGGCCCGGTTAGCCCAGGAAGTCGGAGAGAAGGACGGGGAAGACGAGCGCGCAAAAACGAAGGGAAAGGCCGCCGCAGAGGAACACACGGGACAGGACACCGGGTGTGACAAGACTTGGAGGCCAACAGAATCCGAGGCCGAAGGGAGCAAAGTTAAGTCGGTGCACGCGGAGAGCGCGGCCGAGGATAGGCGGATGGTGGTGAAGCCAGAGCCTTCACCCACGTTATTACTTCCCTTCGCACAAAACATAATGGACGTTCAGATTTCGGAACAGTTCATGGCACCGCAATTCAAAATGTATGACGGGACTACGGATCCCGAAGCCCACATCAAAACGTTCTCAAATGCCATGGCATTCAGAACAGGCAACGACGTCATTTGGTGCCGAGCGTTCTCATTGTCTTTGGAGGACGAGGCACTGGAATGGTTCAACTCTCTACCCCCCAACTCTATTGAAAATTTCGCCGGCCTGAAACGGCTGTTCAACCGGCAATTCGCGGCCAACAGCACGCAAGACTTGACCGTGTTCGAATTGGTCACCCTCAAGCAGGGAAAAGAGGAAACGCTGAGAGCGTTCATGGACCGGTATCAGAAGACCGTCCGCCGAGTGAAGGCTTTGAGCCCCGAGCTCGCCCTTCATTACATCCTCCTGGCCCTCAAACCGGGACCGTTCAAAGATAGCGTCTGTCGACGGGCTCCCAAAACGATGGAAGAATTTAGAGAACAAGCGGCAGACGAAATAAGGGTAGAAGAGATGAAGTTATCTTACAATAAGGAAAGCCAGGGGCTTATGGGGGAAAGGACGGACGGTGGGAAGCCCAGCAGTTCGGCTGAAAAGTCGGCCGATCGAAGACAGAAGGAACCAAGACGGGGGGCCCGCTTTCAACAGTATACCCCCCTGAACGCCCCAAGGGAAAAGATCCTCCGGGAGGCATTGAGCGCGGATTTGCTCCCCGAGCCGATGAAGTGGCCAACTCCATTGGGAGCGAACGGGATCAAACATTGCGCCTATCATAAGAATATGGGCCACACTACCGAGGAATGTGTGACCCTTAAAGACAAAATCGAAGAGCTGGTCCGGGCGGGGAAGCTTAAGAAATACGTCCGCGACGACCGTGCTCCGGCACCCGTGGAACGGCCCGTCCAGCGGCCAGCGTACAGGTCTGATAGGCCCAGGAACGATAGAGCCGAACGTCCTTGCTCGGAGCGAAGACGCAGCCGAAGCCGCAGCAGAAGTCGCGAACGTCCCCTTCGAGGACACATCAATACCATTTCGGGAGGTTTCGCTGGGGGGGGGGGGGCGTCATCGTCCGCCCAAAAGCGCCACGTGCGGGCACTGCAGTCTGTACATTTGGTGGGCAAACCACGTCGCGCAATGCCGCCCATCACCTTCTCGAATGAAGATTTCCACGCGCCCGATCCCGATCAGGATGACCCGATGGTTATAACCGCTAAGATCGCCCGCTATGGTGTCAGCAAGGTCTTGGTGGACCAGGGGAGCTCGGTGAATATCCTCTACTGGAAGACCTTCCAGCAGATGGACATCTCAGAAGATCTCATCGTTCCCTACAACGGACAAATCGTAGGCTTCGCGGGAGAGAGGGTGGACACCCGAGGTTACGTGGAGTTAAGGACGAGGCTGGGAACTGGGCGGTCCAGCGAAGAGAAGAGGATCCGGTATCTGCTAGTCAAAGTCAACACCTCGTATAACGTGTTGCTCGGCCGACCGTGCCTGAACACCTTCGGGGCGATCATGTTCACACCCCATCTCACAATGAAGTATCCCTCCGAGAAGGGGATGCACTGTCCGGGCCGACCAAAAGACCGCCCGGGAATGCTATGCCGCCGGTTTAAAATTGCACACCCGACAAGTGAAAAGGAGGGCGACCGGTTCCGAGGTCGCCATGGCCGACCTCGACCCGAGAACGAACACGGAAGACCGACTAGAACCGATGGGGGAAACCCAACCCATCCTAATAGGGAAGAACCCCTCCCAGACGACTACCATGGCCCGGGGGCTGGAGCCCGGGGTGGAGGAAGAACTTAGGTCGCTCCTGTGGAAGAATAGGGACTTGTTCGCGTGGACGGCGGCCGACATGCTGGGGATCCACCCCACGGTCATGTGCCATAAAATGGCACTGTTCAAGGAGGCCCGTCTGGTGGCCCAGAAGAAGCGGCGGATGGGCGAGGAGAAGCGGAAGGCCGTCGAAGAGAAGGTGAGAAAGTTGAAGGACGCAGGCTTTGTCCGGGAGGTCACCTACACTACTTGGTTAGCTAACGTAGTGATGGTGAAAAAGACCAGTAGGAAGTGGCGCATGTGCACTGACTACACCGACTTGAACAAGGCCTGCCCGAAAGACTCTCATCCTTTACCCAGTATAGACGCATTGGTGGACGGCGCCTCTGGACATTGGATGTTAAGCTTCCTGGACGCATATTCTGGGTATAACCAGATACCGATGTATGGGCCGGACCAAGAAAAGACGGCCTTCATCACGAAGAGGACGAACTTCTGTTATGAAGTAATGCCCTTTGGTTTGAAGAATGTCGGGGCCACCTATCAGCGGATGATGGATCGGATCTTCCGGGAGCAAATAGGCAGGTGCATGGACGTTTACGTGGACGACATGGTCGTCTGTTCGGTGGACGGAGCTGGACACGTCAAGGACCTGGAGGAAGTCTTTCACCAGGTTAGGAAGTTCGGGATGCGGCTAAACCCGGCCAAGTGCACATTCGGGGTAGCCGCCGGAAAGTTCCTGGGTTTCATGCTCACGTCCAGAGGGATCGAGGCTAATCCCGATAAATGCGAGGCGGTATTGCAGATGCAGAGCCCAGCCACCCTTAAAGAAGTCCAGAGGCTCATCGGGCGCCTCACAGCGTTATCACGATTCATCCCTAAGCTCGCCGAGAGGGTAAAACCCGTCCTGCGAAGGATGAAGAAGGGAGCCGGCCCCGTGTGGGATGCCGAATGCGAACAGGTCTTTCAGGATGTCAAAACCATCCTGCTTAACCCGCCTGTGATGAATTGCCCAGCACCAGGCGAGGATCTGCATGTCTTCCTCGGCGTGTCGGAGTCGGCCGTCAGCGCCGTGTTGACGCAGGAACGGCGTCAGCATAGGCTGATATACTTTGTCAACCGCACGCTCCTAGACGCAGAAACCAGGTACCAGCGGGTGGAGAAGGTGGCACTGGCTCTGCTAAATGCGTCAAGAAGACTCTGCCCCTACTTCCAAAGCCACCAGGTGGTTGTCAGAACCGACTTCCCCATCTCCAAAATCCTGAGAAAGCCGGACCTGGCTGGGCGGATGGTGTCATGGGCGGTAGAACTGTCAGAGTCCGGCCTACGCTACCAACCAAGGGGGTCGGTCAGGGGCCAACACTTGGCAGATTTCGCGGCCGAACTACCCCCTGCAGCCGGGACAAGTGGAATCTGTACGTGGATGGAGCATCCGGCAGGTCCATCAGCGGGGCCGGCATAGTTTTGGAAGGCCCCAACGGTTTCTTATTGGAGCACTCCTTGATATTTAAGTTCAAGGTCTCCAATAATCAGGCAGAATACGAAGCCCTGGTGGCCGGTCTAGAATTAGCGAGATATATGGGGGCAAGAAGAATCACTTGCCGGACGGATTCACAGTTGGTCGTCGGCCAGATGAATGGCGACTTCCAGGTAAAAGAGGAGCAGCTACTGCGATACTTCCAGCGCGCAACAGAATTGGCGAAGACGTTCGACAAAGTCAACATCCAACACATCCCGAGGGAGGAGAATACGAGGGCGGATATGCTGTCCAAGCTCAGCTCAGGAAAAGAAAGGGGGCAACTGACAACTGTCGTCCGTCAAGTATTGCTCCAACCCTCAATAGAGTGCATGGCGGTATCTAGCGAGGAGAAGGACTGGCGATCCGAGATCAGGGACATCATGTCCCGGCAGGATGACGGACGGCCCGTCGAACCGAGCGAGGCAAAGAGGATCGCCCGCTACCTGTTGGTGGGGGACAACTTATATAGAAGAGGGTTCTCCACCCCCATTCTCAAGTGCTTGGGGGTAGAAGAAGCACGCTATGTGATGGACGAACTCCACAACGGCATTTGTGATTTTCACACCGGATGGCGGACTTTGAAGGCTCGGTTGGTGAGAGCGGGATATTATTGGCCGACCATGGAAGCAGACACCAAGACGTTCGTCCAGAAGTGCCTCAGTTGCCAGGCGCACACCAACAACACCCACCTTCCTCCTCACACCTTGCATACGATCGCGTCGCCATGGTCGTTCGCTCAATGGGGCATGGACATCGTGGGACCATTCTCCATAGGCCGGGCCCAAAAGAAGTTCCTCCTAGTGGCCGTGGATTATTTCACAAAGTGGGTGGAGGCCGAACCTCTGGCAACCATAACGGCCGCCCGGGTCCAGAAATTCTGCTGGAAGTTGGTTTGTCGTTTCGGCTTCCCTCGAACAATCATCACCGATAACGGCCGCCAGTTCATTGACAAGATACTAGCCGAATTTTTCAAAGGCCTGGGGATTAAACATGTCACTAGCTCGGTAGAACATCTCTAGACGAACGGGCAAGTGGAGGCAATGAACAAGACTGTGGTCGCTGAGCTCAAGAGGCGATTGGGGGAAAGGAAGGGAGCATGGGTCGACGAGCTACCGGAAGTCCTGTGGGCTTACCGATGTACGCCTCATGGGACGACCGGGGATACCCCCTTTAATTTAACGTACGACACTGACACCATGTTACCAGTGGAGCTGGGGGAGCCCTCGTTGCGACGACAAGTGGAAGACCTACAGCTGAACGATCAAGAGCTGAGGATTGAACTGGATTCTCTGGACGAGCGACGAGACCGAGCGGCATTAAGAGCCGAAGCATGCAAACGCATGGTGGAGAGAAAGTATAACTCCAAGGTCCGGCCAAGGAGCTTTCAAGAGGGAGATCTGGTATGGAGAAAGGTTGGAGAGGCCCGTCGAGTTCCTACGCAGGGGAAGCTAGCGGCCAAATGGGAAGGACCATTCCAGGTGGTCGAAGCGCTAGGAAACGGGGCATACAGGCTACAATGGTCGGACGGACGTCCGATACCCAACACCTGGAACGCCACACACTTAAAATTTTATTTCAGTTGAATTTTGCTTCAATGAGCTATCCAACTTGTACTTTTGTTTTCAATGATTAATGACAGGACGTCCGCCTTATCTCCCCTTATAGCCTCGTTAAAACACGATGAAAATCCAAGTTGATGAAGCCGGACGGTGAACAGAGAGTTCTTTCCGAAGAACCACTATCGTCCGCGCTCCAAAAGTCCAAGTTGATGAACGGAGAGTTCCCCCAGGAACCACTGTCAACTTGGCCGGACGGTGAACGGAGAGTTCTTTCCGAAGAACCACTGTCGTCCGCGCTCCAAAGCTCCAAGTTGATGAACGGAGAGTTCCCCCGGGAACCACTGTCAACTTGGCCGGACGGTGAACAGAGAGTTCTTTCCAAAGAACCACTGTCGTCCACGCTCCAAAAGTCCAAGTTGATGAACGGAGAGTTCCCCCGGGAACCACTGTCAACTTGCCCAGACGGTGAACGGAGAGTTCTTTCCGAAGAACCACTGTCGTCCGCGCTCCAAAAGTCCAAGTGGATGAACGGAGAGTTCCCCCGGGAACCACTGTCAACTTGGCCGGACGGTGAACGGAGAGTTCTTTCCGAAGAACCACTGTCGTCCGCGCTCCGAAAGTCCGAGTTGATGAACGAAGAGTTCCCCCGGGAACCACTGTCAACTTGGCCGGACGGTGAACGGAGAGTTCTTTCTGAAGAACCACTGTCGTCCGCGCTCCGAAAGTTCGAGTTGATGAACGAAGAGTTCCCCCGGGAACTACTGTCAACTTGGCCGGACGGTGAACGGAGGGTTCTTTCCGAAGAACCACTGTCGTCCGCGCCCCAAAAGTCCAAGTTGATGAACGAAGAGTTCCCCGGGAACCACTGTCAACTTGGACGGACGGTAAATGGAAGAGTCTTTCCGAAAAGGTCTAGGGGTTTATCCCCGAACGATTAATACGTGAAACAAAGATGCGAAATAAGTATATCGTTGGAACTCAAAAGAGGCGAAGTAAATGAAGTTGTGTATTAATCAGCAAAGGCACCAAAACGTGCCGGCATTTACAAAAGGACGACCCGACCAACACCTCGACATCCCAAGATGTTGGGCGGGCGGCCACAAGGATACACGACAAAAAATCAGTATAAAAGCAAAAATTTTAATTGTTTCCTCCATCTTCTTCCCCTTCTTCAGCTTCCGCCTCCCCCGCCTCAACGTTTTCCACAGCTCCAGAAGGACCCTCGATCCCCGGCTCCTCGTCTTCGACCAGGGAGTTAAGATCCACGAGGACGCCATCGAAAACGTCCTTCTCAATGTCGAAGCCCAGGGCGAACGGTTCTTGTACACCGGCCAGAAGGGACGCTTGACGGAGGGCTTTATTAAAACCCTCCTCGTGCTCAAAAACGACAGTCGCCTCGAGCTCGGCGATCTTCTCCGTGGCCTTGGTTAGATCACTGGTCAAAGCCTGGTTCGCCTTCAGGAGCCCGACCTCAGAGCTCCTCTGCCGGGAGACCTTGATCTTCAACTGACTGCACTCCTCCTGCAGCCGCTCATGATCCCCTCGGACGACCGCCAGCTTATCGTCGGCGTCAGCAGCCTTCTTATTAGACTTCTCGAGGTCGGCCTCCAGCTACTCGATCCTCTTGTCGTATTCTTCTTGATTCGGGATCAGCTGCTCCATAGTTTATTGGAGGCTGGCCGAATTCTTCTTCTCGGCCAAGAGTTCGGCACGGATGTCCTCCACCCCCGGACGGTCAGCGAACTCTTTCAAATACCATGCAAGGGAAGCCGCCTGGGTTGACATTTCTAGCATGGCATTGGTCAGCTCCAACTCCGAAAGCGGCTCGATAAGAGCTCGCTGAGAGGAGCTCATATGAAACTTTGTCCGGTCGCTCATGCTGAACTCCGGACTAAATATCCCGCCCGGCAGAGGAACTGAGGGGGCCTTTTCCTTCTCTTTCTCTTTACCCTTGCGGGCCTTCTTGGAAGCTGATCTGGAGGACGAGGCCTCCTTCTCTTTGTGACCATGGCCTGAGGGGTCCTTCCTCTTCCGTATCAACGGAGCGACAGAGACGGTGGCCGCCTCAGATGACGGATCCACATGAACGGCCACAAGGTTGGCGGGGAGGTCTGGACCCGGCGCCCGGTTCCCAGGGGTAGAACCCCCGGCCCCTTCAGTTGGGGGGACTTGTTGCGTGTGCGCGGAAAGCACCAGGGTCAGGCGGCCGGTCGAGGAAGATCTTCTCGAAGGCGGGGGACAGGGAGCGTTCGACGTAACCCTCGGTTTACCCGAGGACGAACTCGCCCCTCCTCGCTTCCTTGCGGCCATGAAGCTGGATTGACGGGGAGCAGGAGTCGTCATGAGATCTGAAAGAAACAGAACAATTCAGAAACGTTATGACCAGCGTACTAAATACAAACAAACCCAATATAATAATACCATATCGGACGCCTTTTGTCCACAGTCCTCAAGACTAAGGCATTCGACCAAGTGACGGGCGGAAATCTGGCGGAGGAGGGCATTGATAGTACGCACAGCCTCTAAGTCGGCCGGACTCAACATTCCCTCAAGAAACGCCCTTATTTTCCGGGGCTCCCTCGTCCAGTAAAAAGGGAACAAGGGGTTCCCCTCGCCATCGTGGAACTCTTGGCGGCCGACGGCATCGATAATGACTTTAAAATAATGATGCTTGAAATTTTTGAATGAATCCGAGAAAGGGCGGAAGAGAGCCCTATCCCAAACCGAAGTGAAGGACACCCAACCGCCACTGGGAGGCGGACGGACTTCGAAGTAATGAAAAAAGACCGGGATTGTCGGGGTAACGCCCACAGCCAAGCACATAGCCAAGAACGCCTGCACGGCCGCCCAAGAGTTCGGGTGCAGTTGAGCCGGGGCAACGTTGGCTTCCCGAAGGACGGCCATTTGGAAGTTTGTGAAGGGAACCCGGACGAAAAGCTGACTGAAGACGTTGACGTACATGTAGAAGAAGTTGTCCAGGCTCGACCTCTTCCCGTAGTAGACCCTTTCGTTTCTCAAACTGACCCCTGCCGGGATCAGTCTCGAGTCCTCTACATCCCGGACAATATGGGTGCGGCCGACCCTCCACTCCAGATCCCGGCGGGCGCCGTAAGCTGACGCATATAAGCTAGCAACGTAGGGAGCCCAATCAGACACTATTGTTCCCTGACCGTCCGGCTCGAAGGGAGAACCCTCTATACGGACATCGCCCTTCAATAAGAAGAGGGGGACGCCGTGGAATATCCGGTCACCCGTCGTGGCCGGCTCTTCCAGACCCGGCCCTGAAGACCGGACATCTTCCTCCAGAAAATGAGAGGAGACTGAACTTGAAGAATCGCAGCTCGCGCCCTCACCCCTCGCCGAACCCCCTTGGACTCCGCCCGACGACTCAGAAGCAGACTCAATATGGACAACGGCCATTTATTACCTGAGGAAAAAAGAATTTTGAAGCTTTAACGGAAACCGAGAAAGTGAAAATGACAGCGCTCCTATCTCCTATTTATAGAAAAATTTCGGTAACCGTCAAACGCATCCGCACCGTCAAACGCCAGCACGATCAACGTTCCAGATTCAAAGCCGTTTCAATTCCCGCCACTGCAGAGATGACGTGTGTTTCCCGCCAAAAGTCCAAATCTAAAAGCCCATGAAATCCGGCCCAACATGAGCCCGTCAGCTCTCCCCGCATCAAACCCTAAGACCTACGTATACTGCGTATACTAGGGCTTGGGGGGCTTGTGTACCAGTAGGGACCAGACGCCAAGTAGGGACCGGACGCCAGGTAGGGACCGGACGCCTACACTAAACCAAACACGCTGTTCTGTTTTGTCATCGAAGGATAGAGGCATCAAACCGGACGCCCATACGTCCGGGATTGCGAGATTTACCTCATCATCCGGCCACACTATGAAGGTCGGCCGGACATGCCATTTGTTACACATGACGCCCATAAGGGCCGGCCGATCCAAGAGTCGAACTTAGGAGACCGGCCGGCCATACCGCTAATTAGTCAGGTTTAAGGTAAGTTGAGGTTAAAAGCTATTGGGCTGAATTTGGGCCGTGATTAACTTTTCACTAATCCCAAGCCCATAGCGAAAACTATAAATACAGATCCAGGGTGAGGGGTAGATAGGTTGCATTTAGTGCACATTTATTACTGTTCGATAGAAAAACGTCATTGCTCTCAACTGATTTTGGCATCGGAGAATCTTTCGCAGGTCTCCCACCCGCGGATTGAAGAGGAAATTGAGAAACGAATACGGAGGACCGGACATACGAAGGACGAGTGGAGGAGGACGTGGAGATATCAGACGACACAGCCCTATACATCCGAAACAATTTCAAATCTCATTTATGATGTATATATATATATATATTAACATTCATCGTAAAGGAAGTTGGTTCCATGAACATTTGTTTAGCTGCTCCAAGCCAAACACTTTATTAATTAAATAACTTAAACAATATTTTGTGGAAAAAAATAACGTATACAAACCATTGATGCTTCTTACTGTTCGAATGATCTTACGCCTAAATTTCTGCTTGCTAGAACAATCACCTTCCCCTCCTATTTGTTTGTTTGGTTTTGCTTACCTATTTCATTTTACTAACCTTTTATCTCCTTAAACAATGTTGTATAGGTAACTCTACATTCTAAGTCCATGTGAAAATGATCGTGATGTCCAGATACCACCTATAACAACTTCTTTAAAGGATTTCATTTAACTTGCAATGGCCGGCAACAAATATTATTTATCAATATGGAGATCAGAGATGACCAAAAGGGCCTGGTGATGATCGATATAAAAAGACTGAACACAAATGGTTGAGGATGATCTTGCTGTTGGAACATATCCTAAGAAAATAGGGACGACAAAAAATAGATCCGATTGACCCCTTTTATGGACTAATTTTTATGGTTCATTCAGCATAACATTTAATGAACAGATTTGTAGGTCAATTATATAAAAATTATTTATTTTTTAATTTTGTTATTTTGAATTAATAAATATAATATATTTAATCTAAAATGAAAATTTATAATTTAAATGTTATTAATAAAATATTCGTTTAAAACAAAATAATAATTATGTTTTTTGAAATTTTGGTTTTTCTGGTTGATTATTAAATTTTTTATTACATACCTAAAAATTATAATTCATTCATGATGGAGTTTTTAATTTTTCATTCAATATTAAAAATATAAATCTTATTTATAACTTAAATTGATGTAAATTATGGTTGATCCACATCAACTACGAATTATGCTGGACAAGCTATTTATTCAACATATTTAAAAGCTCAATCCCCTCACTCCTCATGAGCTAACTCCACAATTACTACTAACTGCACGATCGTACTGCTGTTGCGGGGAGTAGAGAAAGAGAACACTGGCAGAGAAAAGAAAATAAAAAATACTTGTTCCAAAACATATTTCATAACTTTTTTTCGAAAACATATTTCATGTAGCTTTTTCCAAAACATATTTCACATACAAGTATTCTTGAAAATATATTTGAGAAAGTATTTTGAGTTCAGAAAAGTTATTTTTCCAAAAAATCTCATTCTAAAAGTTTATTATGAAAGACCTTTATATGTTCCAAAAAAATTATTTTAGCATTTTTATTATAAAAATTTCATTCCAAAATATTATTTTAAAACTTTTGGAAAGTTTATTTTGAAAAAGTTCCTGAATATACAATTAAAAAGTCACTTTTCTATATGATAAAATGATCATTAAAAATCTGAGAGAGTGGGCCAAGAAATTGTAAGGGTACAAGAACTAAAATCCCTCTTAGCTCACCATTTTAACAGATGATGGTCCTGGACCATAGTAAGTGTCTCAAATTTTATTTAATTTAAATTTCTTTCCACAATAAAAAAAAGATGTTTATAGTGTGGCATTTGTTTCTTGTAAATCATGCAGAGGTTGCTGCACTTGTTTTGTTAGATGTGCACATGCATCAAACTAAACAGCATATAAGTTCTTTAATCATACCTACATATTATATACTCATACTCAGAAATTTCTAGGATCTTATCCGAGACAAAACATGGGTTTGTGGATTCGAAGGCCTAGTATCGGAGAAGAAAAAAATTACGTATAATGATAATCCTTGAAAAAATTATGGCTTTTTCAAATCCCCAAATTTTGGTGACATGCTCTAGTCAAAATGCAGGTTCATACCAGTCCTAAATAGAATCGGACAAATCTGTCTTCCCATCATGTGCTTCATCCTCTGAATCCAATATCATGATAGATTCTAAAGCAGAATTGCGAGTGGGTCTCTGTCTTAATGTTTGCTTTGTAGTTAAGCCTCTACTTTCCAAAATGGCGTGGCTAGGAACTCCAGCTAGCCGCTTGCTGCACCGAACCCCCTTGGGATAAGAAACTGCATGGCTTGAGGGAGCTTCTGAGTTGACTAACTCTCCATCAACAAAATTCTCCTCCTCGCTGATACCATCATTCTCAACTTCATAACCAGCATCAACATCATCAGATATTTGCATGATATCCCGCTCAGAATCACTGTCTGTTGAAACATCTTTTGTCTTGGATTGATCTTCTGATTGTCTGGTTTTGTCTTGGTCAGCGACAGGAGATCTTTTTCTTTTACTGAATATTAAAAATTATGCAAGAGTCAGACCAGAGACAAACACAGAGAAAATTGAAACAACAATTAAATATTAGTATGTTAGACTTTGGCAAGTCAAGACAAGTTGTTCTCAATCACTTGCACTTCATCCAGTGAGCATGTGTGACAAAACAATGTCGTATATGCAGTACAGTAAAAGTTGAAAAGTTTCACTTTGCTCCCTTTTTCGTTCCTTTAATAGTTGAAAAAATATTCCTATTCAGCAAAGATAATCCTACACTAAAAAGCAAACAGAATATGATGTCATGGTATAGAATATTATGTAAAACATACTTTGTTAGCTGTATTGCCTCCGTTATTGTTCGATCATAAGCTTCTGCAGTAAACCCAAACAGAACTAATCAATATCTGAACTTTAAATTGATACCATAAAGAAGCTGGCAAAGGAAAGAATATATTAATAGTGATAGCAACAAGGGTTATGATGATGATAACAATAAAGGTGGTAATGGTTGTGGTGGTGAAATCAATGAGAAATCTCCAATAGCAACAAAAAATTGTCAAATGTAGCAAGAGAATCTTAAAATCTGAACCAAAATCTCAAATATTTTTCAGTTCTGAGAATGAACGTATAAGTGTGTTGGAATTATTTAAAAACCATTACAACTCCATGTTTGCCAAATGAGTTTAACCTGAACTAGCCTTAACTGTTTCATGTGAACACCATCATCACTCACGAAGAAGAGAAACTAAAACAAATTACAAAACTGGTGAAAGATTTGGTTCATTCTATCAGAGAAAGTTTAGATAAACAATTTACAGCAATTCCAAACGGTGAAAAGTAAGAATTCAAGTTCTATGCATAACATTATGAAATGTTAGGACATTCACAAGTGTACAAACATCCTCTCCTGCTCAGTGAACAAGACCCACCTCACTAACAAAGCATACAATACATAAACAAGCTACAAAGCAATACACAACACAGGCAAATTCGTTAACATGCAGTACAACAATTGTCCTGTGGATCAGAATTAGTAGGTGTCAGATTGTAAGATGCTAATGCAGTGTAAAGGAACATATAAGTAAATGAACATATAACACATACTTACCAAATGTATAACAAATAGGTCTTCGAGTGCGACAGGCACGTGTATTTCCAGAACAGTAGGAGTTTTGAATATCCTTTAACAGCATATCCTGTCTCTGCTTTTTCTTCATTGTTTTTTCTTTCTTCTGCACAAATTAAAGGAAATATTCTGATACATCAATATCACAACCAAAGATGTGATGTTCTGCAGAGTGAATGTCCACCTATCAAACACTAAACAAAAGGATGTCCATACCTCACGAAGCTTTTCAAGAGCAGGAATAGCATTGCTCTGAAGCTTTGTACTAACAGAAACTTTCACAGAAGACTTGCTGAACGAGAATTTTTCCTGCAATTAACATTTAAAGATTAAGTTAAAAAGGTTTCAAATCCATGGGGAAAAGCATGGCAAAAGGTGGTAAAATTCATCTCACAGCTACTTCTGAAAATTCTTCAAGATTGGAAGCAAGGGTTTCCCACTGAATGCTGGGGAGTGATAAATGCCTATTACCCTCATCTTTTGGAATTGAGTCTGATTTAATAACTTCCCTGTACAATCTGTGACTCTGACCTTTTGAAGTTGCATCGTACCTGTGACAAAAATAGACACATTAGCAATGACAATTTTAGGGTTTTGGGAATCTTAAAGATTGGATCATACTTGACAAGGAAAAAGTACCAGTAAGATGTGCCAGTTCCATCTCTTCCTAAGGCATCTTTGCGAAAAGATGAGATTTGGGTTCTTTCTTTTAAAGCATTATTTATGTATGACACTGCATCATGTTGCTGAATATACACAAACAACCAAGCAAAATAATTTACGATCAGACAATTAAAACAGAAAAAAGGGATTAAATAAAAATGTGGGTGGAATAATCAAAGATGATATCAAAAAATAGTCTAGGAGGATTATGAAGTCATGAGAATGTAAAAGTATTCATATGTTCATTTATTAAATAAACAAAAATATAAAGAAACCAATCAGGAGATGATAATACATCAGCTCTAACTTCACAAAGCGCTTTTAGCAGTAGTAAACGATCTGATGGATCAATTTCCTTGTACTTGGATATCTCCTGTCTGCACAGGCATTGATGACAATAGTTTTATTAAAAAAAGAAAAAAAAACATTGCAATCAGTAACAATCTAACATGATCAGTGTATCTCAGTACCCTTTAGATGGTACAAGTGGAATCTCCCCCTCAGCGACCTGTAACACATGCAAGTAATAATTCAGTCAGAAATTAAGAAAATGGAAAAAGCAAAGTCAAACAGTGTTAGTGATTTACCCATGGCCACCACATAGTAAGTTTCTTACAGAGTGCAGTCACCCATTTGTCAGAATCCTCCAGTGTTTTACTCACAGGTGGCATTCCCTGGCAGGAACACAATTGATGCTAAATCCACAATAAAAATAATGATATGATAGGAAGACATTGACAGAAAAATAAAATCCATGTGAAGAATATAATAGTATGATTGATTTGAGGGAGTCAACCAATTTACAGAATTAGTATATTAACTTTCATGACAAAATGCACCCCAATGCATATTTGGGGCTATTTTACAATTTTCAGGCAACAGAAAAATGCTCATTCCCCTGTGTCTCTATTGGACTTGGAGTATTTGACCAGTGAATCTAATGCTCCTTTCAAAATTATTATTAAAATCCAATGAAGCACTTCATTTGAAGTAAAAAGTTATAAATTGGAACCCTGATCAAGCTGAATTAAGATTATAGCCACTAAACAATCACACCAACCAAGTAATTATCACCATCTAACTCTTCTTATCCATTCCAGAAACCACACACAATGACATAGAAAAACACAAGCATTTCTCCAGTCTTTTTACATGTCATGACTCAAACTATAATCACAAAAAATTGCCAAAATTACAACATTTCTACATTTGCACAACACCTCTCCATTACTACACCGTCAATCTCATGCACCCACACATCAATCAATAACATTCCAGAAAAAAAAAAATGTCTTTTTTGGCAGAAAAATATAACTTTCAGCAACCATGGTAAATAAAATACCTTCAAAAGCTGAATATGAAGGCGAGCAAGCGAAGCATCAGGCTTAACAAGCCCAATCTCAATATCCTCAGCAGAAAGCTTCAAATCATTTCCAAGTATCGGATTAAACACCTAAATAGATAATACCGTACACAAGAAATAGCCATAAACATTAGTCACTCTACTGAACAAATAAACAATAGCATACAATCTTTTACTCAATTTGCTACCTACTGAAACAATTTCAAACCTCTATCAAAATGTCGTTAATAAGGAAAATAAATTACAGATCTCTTACCTCCAAAAAATTGAGAATAGAAGCGAGTTCCCATCTCCCGCGCAGCTTGAAAATTTCTTTCTCCAAATCGCTTCCATCAAAACCCATTGGCTTATTGTCACCACCTTCTTCTGCGGCCTGCATGGTTGCTCGGTGACTTTGCGCTCTCAATTAGAACCACCTAACAAATGATTGAAGCACGATGAAAAATAAAACACAAAGAGTTATATTTTGATGGGTAAGATATAAAAGAACACAATGCAGTTTCCCGCTCAAATATAGTTTTTTCACTTTTTTACCACTGGAAAGTTTAACATTACACACTCTTCTGTGTTTTGTAGTTTCTAGGGTTAATTTCAGAATCGCGCCTTCAAATTTCGGTTCCCTCCCGGCTTCATTAAACGCACAGTTTAATCACAGTAATATGTTGCCAGTGCTGATTGCCAGAGTAAAATAGTAACTACAGTTGCACAGTTTTGTATTAATCTTGACATAAATTTATTAGAATTTGTACATTTATTAAAGTTTGTAACAATTATTATAGGGTAGAGGAGAATATAAAATCACATTTTACTACTATTTGTACTAACATTTTGTGACTGTTATCGTATTTGTAATTTTATATTATCATTATTATAAAGTATTTTTCTTGGTAATGATATTTGAGAATCTACTATAATAACAATAATATCTTATTTTGATTCGGTTAAAAATTTAGATTCGAAATGTAAATATAATTTTAAAGTTTGATTCTATATCAATATCAAATTGAAAAAGGTGAAGAGTTTATTTTGTTGAAGTATTGAAATGCAGGATATATCTAAATTTTACATTAATCTATTTTTTTACAACTTTAACTATATCATGATTTTTTATATTTTTAATTAAGCTCTATTAAAAAATAATAATTTAATAAGTATTTCATTAATATTAGATATTTTGCAATTGATTACATGTGATTTAATATTTCTTTTTAATAGAGTAATAATAATGTTATTTTGTCTTATATTTTGTTAATAAATATGATTTTTTATGTTTAATATTATATATTATAATTTATGTAAAATAAGTCACTTTTATTACTTTTATGTTGTGAAATATACTGATGGCTTCTAAGTGATTGTGTGAAAAAGTATGAATTATAATTTCGTTCAGTTATGACTCATCATACATCATGCATCATGTCTTGCCTATAAAATAGAGTTAATTTTTTACTCAACCAACATAATATTTAGTCCACGCATGAAAAAAAATATTTTTTTTATTTTTAAAGAATAAACATATTATAAATTTTATAAAAATATATATATAACAAACAATAATCTAAAACTAACTTTCAAATAAAACTCAACTAATTAAAGATTATTTCGAAAGCGAATTTAATTAATCATAAATTTATACAATACTACTCATATTACTGTATACAATATAAGCTATGAACCTACAGAGAAAGATTTACATAATGCAAGCTGTGTGAATCATCATTTCTCACTTCATGGTTGGCTAGTGCAAACTGTGAACCATGGGGAGGGAAAGCAGAACAAAATATTTGGACAGTTGAAAACAAACATATTCACATAACTCAAATAATAAAAAAAATCAATACATCAAAATTCAATTGAAAAAGAGAGAGTTGATTATTCAATACAATGATGAAGAAAAAATAATACACACACAGTTAATATAAATGTTAAATAACATATATTTAATTAAAAAATTTAAGTTCCCAATATAATAAAATCTAATAAAATTTTAATTAAAATATTAAAATTCATAAGTGATTTGAAACTAAATTAAAACTAAATAATTTAACATGTTTTTTTACAAATAAATACATTAATAAAATACTATTATAATAAGATAAAAGTGTAGTTTTCATAGCCAATCTTTTATATTGTTTGTTTAATTTATCAACTGTGTTTTATTTAATGACGTGTAAAAAACTATGTATGAGTATAGTTGTCAAATTCTGAATGTTCGTAATATCTAACTATTACAATATTATAAGTAATAAAAAATACTTTTAAAGCTGTTTTTTTATTTTATAATTTTTTATAATCTTGATAGTTGTAATAATAGTTATTTTTAGTTATAAATAACTTTTTTCATCACTTAAAAAAGTAAATCTACATGCACACACTGTTTTTATTTATACTGTTTGTTTATAAAAATAGATAATTCAAATATTTATATCTATATTATTTATTAGAAATGACAACAGATGCTACAAACTGTCCAGAAAAAAAAAAAAAAAACATTTATTCTCCAACAATCTTATACATTTTGATAGCTGTCTCTTGTTGCTTGACGAACGAATACTCTCGAACATAGCAGTTAAACAGCCCCATCATTAGTTTCAAGTTACCCGGTAGCCAAGTCCAAGTGATCCAGTAGCTGAAACACAATCTGAAGCGTGTTGAGAGGGTGAGATCGTTCATCAGCAGAGAATTCGCATGCAGAGAATTGTTCGCATAGAGAAGCTCCTTCGCGTTGAGCGCAACAGAAACAGTTTCATCAGGCTTTCCCATCCATTTGAGCACGAGCGCTTTGAGAGCAAGAGCGTATAGGGGGAATCAGGGTGCTTAGCGAGGAGCGTGGTGACATGCTTGAGAGCGTTCTTGAA
The DNA here is from genome assembly GCA_027742795.1 of Vigna hirtella. NCBI lineage: Eukaryota > Viridiplantae > Streptophyta > Magnoliopsida > Fabales > Fabaceae > Vigna > Vigna hirtella. The sequence continues at coordinate 91,284 of JAHCHA010012656.1, forward strand.
CTAGTGCGAATCAATGACGTCCATATTGGACAAACCTTGTGCTCAGGAATGCCACCAAGCCGAACTTGGTTGCCATTGGAATGAATCGAAGGTTCCAGGAGATGAGTATCTAGAATGGTTGTGCCAAATCTTGTTAGTTACCATCACCCTGAACCATAAGTAAACCACAGTAGTCAAGAATGTTTATTAAATTTAAAATTTCAAATGGGTTATGAACCTATATTTATGTTCTATGTTTTAAAATTCAAAATTTTGATGACATTTTTGTCCTTATGATTGATTTAAAATAAATTTTAGTAATTAGATTTATCAAATTTGAGAATTAAATATTCTTAAAATTTGATGTTTAATTGCAATAATTATATTAAATGTTTTAATGTTTATTTGTATTACTGAAGTTAATTAGAGGAAATTTAAGAGACTTTTATGCAATTTTAAAAAATTAAGAAAGACATAAATGAAATTTTAGAGACAATTTAGTTGATATTTAAATATAATTAATTTAATTTGAAAATATCAATAGAAAATATCTATCAAATATTCTTAAAAATTGATTAAATATGTTGAATATTTGAAAGATATAAGATATAAGATAAAAAATCTTATCAACATAATATTCAAAGTCCAAACTCAATCAAGTCTATATAAAGAGATTCAGAGATATAACTCATTTATTCACTCATACTCCTTTCTTGGAAGCAATCATCCATCACTCGTCTCACTTTTATTTTACCGTGTATTTCACTCTATTCATGGAGATTATAAGCTTATAGGGTTATTCCATCATAATTTCATTATGGATACTGACGTTAAGTTGAATTAATGAATTTGATTATTTTCATTATTGATTTGAGTTATTCTTCTCATATGTCTTGCATTTCTCAATCATATTAAAAGCAATGATTTTAGCATCATAAGATATTTGAATCTATGTGCATATTAATAATATGAATTCAAGGGTTTATAGATTTGATTGAGAATTTACTTTGATTGAATTTAGGATCTTTCATATGATTAAACATGTCATTGTTACTAATTGAGAATGTACTTTAATTTGTGGTAGGAATTTCAACTATAATTAATTGAGATTTTACTTTGATTAATTAGCTTCTAAAATTTGGTTTGGGGATTTAAAAATAGACATGATTAAACAAATAGGATTTGATTTGGAATCTACTTTTGGTTGAATTCATTGTGAATAATTTAAGAAGGTCTTGCATTTGATTGAGAATCTACTTTGGTTAATTGTATGATCTTTAAATTAATTAAGATTGTACTTTAATTAATTTGAAACTCAAACAATAATCAATTGAACAATGATGTGTGGATAACCAATGATGAATTTATCTTGAAAAAAAAGTGAAATTGGCCTATTTCATTATAATTATTTCAGAGTTTCTCATTTGTTCTTCAATTAAACTCATGTCATTCTTCAACACCATATTCATTAGGATAGATTTATATTATTATTTTTAAGCATTGTATAGCATTCACTAAAGTATTGAAAAACAATTATATATTCGTTGCGAAACGACTCGGAGTTAGTTTAACCCTATCTACTTTCTTTACTACTAACTTGGCAATACTAAAGTTGTCTTGTAAAGTACATTAATTTGATAACTTTAACGACAACGTATCAAATCTGGCATCGTTGTTGAGGAATACGGTTAGTATTTTGAATATTTTGATTTTTATTTTTATTTTCATTTGTTTCTTTTATTTTCTCCTACCGCATATAGATTTAATTTAGTTTGAGTTATTTTGTAGTTTTTAGTTATCCTTATTGTTAGCAAAATTTTTGTTCTTGTTTTAATTAAGAATTTATCTTGAGAAGTATTTGAGGCTAATTTTAATATACTTTGGCTAGAAAAGACTTGGTATTTAAGTTGTCCATTGTGACGCACCTCTCTTTCCTATGAGTGGACTCAAACAAAGTCTTGCTTATCTCTTATTTGAAATCTTTCTTTAAAGCAAGAACAAAAGAAAGAAAAAGAAGTCAAAAACAAATAAACAACTTAAGGAAGACTGCGTAGTGCATAACCCGAGCTAATTCGAGAGAATTTTATCAAATTAACCTGAAAGTTGAAAGAAATTTGCATAAACTGCGAAAAAAGTTTGAAATTTGGTGTTTTACTAAGGAACGCTTCCTACACATGAAGTCATGTCACCTTCATTATTTCCAGTCACAAATATATCTTCAAATCCTTTACCTAATCCTAACCCAAACAAGATGGCACAAAGAGTCATTAGACAATTATTCACCTCCCACAACACACCACAATAACATAGAAGATCCTAATGAGGAGTGGGAGTAGAGACCTGACTTATTAAATGCCTTACCTAATTTAACGGGTTACCAAGGTAGAATCCACACAAACACTTAAGATAGTTTCACATGTTGTGTGGAAATTTTATATCTCCTAGGATCACAATAGATAGCCTTAAAAGGAGAGCTTTTCCTTTTACTGAATTGTGATCCTGAGAGATCTAAAATTTTCACACAACATATGGAACTATCTTAAGTGTTTATGTGGATTCTCTCTTGGAAATCCATTAAATTTAGGTAAGGCATTTAATAAGTCAAGTCTCAAGTCTCATTCCTCATTGGGATATTTTATGTTATTATGGATAACAGTGTTGTGAGAGGTGGCTAATTGTCTGATGGTTCTTTGTTCCATCTTGTTTGGGTTAGGATCAGGTAAATGACTAGAGGATATATTTGTGGCTGAAGATAATGAAGAATGTATGGCTTCAGATGTAGTAGGTGTTCCCTCAATAGAACACCCAAATTTCAAACTTCTCCGCTGCTTATGCAAATTCCTTTCAACTTATGGGTTAATTTGATAAAATTCTCCCGCATTAGCTCAGGTCATGCAGTACGCAGCCTGCCTCATGTTGTTTCTTTGTTCTTGACTTCTTTTTCTTTCTTTTGTTCTTGCTTTAGAGAACGATTTTAAGTAAGAGACAAGTAAGACTTTGTTTGGGTTCATTCCCATAAGAGAGAGGTGCGTCACAATGGACAACTTAAATACCAAGTATTTCCTAGCTATAGTATATTAAAACTAGTCTCAAATACTTCGTAAGAGAAATTCTTAATTAAAACAAAAACAAATATCTTGTTAACAATAAGGATAACTAAAGACTACAAAATAACTCAAACTAAATTAAATGTATATGCGTTAGAAAAAAAAACAAATGAAAAAAAATCAAAATACTAACCGTATTCCCCGACAACAGCGCCAAATTTGATACGTCGTCGTTGAAGCTATCAAATTAATATCACTTTACAAAACAACTTTGATATTACCAAGTTAGTTGTCAAAAAAGTATATAAGTTTAAAGTAATTATGAGTCGTTTCCCAATGAATACATAATTTTTTTCAATATTTGCCTCTTTTGTAGACTCTAAAAAAGGTCAGTGAATGTATGCAATGCTTAATAATAAGAATGAAAATCTATCATAATGAATTTGGAGTCGAAGAATGACGTGAGTTTAATTGAAGAACAAACGAAAATCTTTGAAACAATTATAATGAAATAAGCTAATTTCACTGTTTTTCAAAAATAAATTAATCATCGGTTATCCAGAGATTATTGTTCAATTGATTATTGTTCGAGTTTCAAATTAATTAAAGTACATTCTTGATTAACTTGAGGGCGATCGTACAATTAACCAAAGTAGATTCTCAATCAAATGCAAGACCTTCCTAATTTATTCACAATGGATTCAAGCAAAGTACATTTTCAATCAAATCGTATTGTGTTTAATCATGTTTATTCTTAAACCCGCTAACCAAAATAAAAGATAATTAATCAAAGTAAATTATCAATTAATTACATAATTCTTACCACCAATCAAGCTACATTCTCAATCAGTGGCAATGACACGTTTAATCATATTAAAGTTTATAAATTCAATCAAAGTAAATTCTCAATCAATTTTAGAAACCCTTAAACTCATATGATTAATATGCATGTAGATTAATGAAAAAAATCATTGTTTTTAATATAATTGAGAGATGCAAGATATAAAAACAGAATAACTCAAATCAATAATCAAAAGAATTAAATTCATTAATTCAATTTAACCTCAAAATCCATAATGAAATTAAAATTGTCCTATGAGCTTAACCCTTCAGGAATAGAGTGAAATAGGTCTATTTATATAGGCTTGATTGAGCTTGGACTCTGAATATTATGTTGATATAATCTTTTATTTTATATTTAATATCTTTTAAATATTCAACCAAATTAATCAATTTTTAAGAATACTTGATTGATATTTTCCGTTGATATTTTCAAATTAAATTAATTATTTTTAAATATCAATTGTTTTGTCTAGTTTAAATGCATAAAATTTTAACTTTAGTTGTACAAATAAACATTAAAATATTCAACATAATTTATGCAACTAAAAATGACATTTTAAGTATCTTTAATTCTCAAACTCAATAAATTTAACTAGCATAAATTCAGTTTAAATAAACTATTTAAGTATAATAATTTCATCAAAAATTTAAATTTTAAAGCATATTTATGAACATAAAC